>JAODAL010019949.1:0-70670 GCA_025379985.1 Phyllomedusa bahiana | reverse complement strand
ATGATGGCCGGGGAACCATTTCCCTTTTTCCAAATCGGTTTTAAAACGTACCCTTTTCGTGGTCGTCTGCTGTCGGGAACCCCCATGCCCGGGGGCCATCCCCTCTGGGACCGGGCGATCCTTTTGGACGGCGGATCTCCCGGCCCTTTTCCTTTAAGGAATTCAGAGTTTGTATTTGAAAAACCCGCACGAGCGTCATCCGCGGAAACCCCCACTCCCTGAACCTGCCCCCAAGGGGTACTTCCGTAGGAGAGTCGCCGTCGGGTTTTTTCCACAGTTGGCCTCAAAAGTATCGTGGAATGAGGCGGCATTATGCGCTCCCTTCAAGAAGGGCCTACCGGGCCCGGGGTTTTTGAATGCACGGGGCAGCGAGGGATCTCCCCGACCCCTTTTTGGTGAGCTTTTCCTTTTGGGCCCAAACCCGTATCGACGTCCCGGCTTCTTCGAGGGGGGACAAGAGGAGCTTCGTCGGGAAACCCGGGACTCTGGTCGGCCTCGCCGGTTCCCTCGCCTGGCCCCGGTGTTCCAGGGCCCCCGTTACCCCTTCCGCGCAAAACGGGGGAAGACCCAGTGAAAATTTGCCGCGCCCAAAGATTATTGAACAAGGAGCTTTTGCGTTGTCTTTGGGGGAGAGGCTTTTCTGTACGGGCGCCAGTCCCAAAAGTTTTTTCCTTTAAGGACTGAAAACCCTGCGCCCTCTTTTGGGGAAAAAACGCATGCCCCTGGGTTTCCGTGGGAGAGGCACCCCTAGGTGGGGAATTTAAACTCCTCCCCCTCCGTTTTCCCATGGGGTTTTTGATCGGGGTCCTGTTCGGGGGCCCCAAATTTTCAATTTCCCACCCTTTTTTGACCCCGGTTCTGCGGGAAAATTTTTTTTGGACGCTGCTTGGTGATGAAGTTCGTTTTCCCCGTGGTTGTCCGAAAGCCTTTTAGCCCTTTTTTTTCCGTGAATGGTGAGTTTTCTACGGGGCCCCATCGCTACCTTTCCCGTGCCAGTGTTATGCAGGGGGGGGGGGGCCCCACCCCGAGAAGATTGCTTTTACGTGCTGTTTCCCTCCTCCCGCAAATCCTTTTTGGGGCCCCCGGGGCTGCATCCCCCAAATTCCCCCTATGCTGAGTTGGGAAAAGGGCCCGAAGTAAGGGCAGGGGGGGACAAGCTGCCCAGCCCCTTTTGGTCTTGGGGGCACCTCACCCGGTCCCCCCCCATTCTCCTTTTCGACCCCCCCCAAAACCCCTGCCGGGTTGCCCCCGGGTACCAAGACTTCCGGACGTTTTTTTGGGAAAAGGAGGGGGGGAAACCTTCCCAACCGCTTACCCTTTTACGTTTTGCCCATAGCCCTGTTCCCCTGGCAAAAAGTCCTCCTCGTGGCAGATTTTTCCCGTGTTGTTCCTGAGACCGAACCCCTGTCGGCCTATGTCCCGGTTTGAACCTCAAGGGGGGCCTTTTTCTGAAAATTTCCACGTTCCACCCGGGGGGCCCGGTTTTCTTTTTCCCTTTGAAAAAAAAGAGGGTCTTTTGTCCTGCATCAAATACCGTGGGTCTAAAAAAAAATCAACGGTGAAAGAACCGTTTACCCCTTCCCTTTTTGATCACGGAATTTTTCGATCGGCTCCGGGGCGCCCAGGTTTTCTTAAAGCGGGATTTTGCGGGGGGGGCCCTAAAATTTCTCTTTGGAATTGGGGAAGGGCGTTTTGAATGGAAGAGACAATTCAACACTCGGGAGGGTTTCATTTCGAGTATTTAGTGGGGGCTCTTGGGCCCTTCTGAAAACGTTTCCCCGCGGTCTTCCAGGGCTTTGTTAATGAGATTTTCAGGGCCCTTTGTATTCCTGTGTGGTTCGTTTTTACCTGGAGACCTTTTGGTTACTCCCCTGATCTCAAGGGCCCAAACGTCTCCTTTTGCGGCCCGTTCCTTTAGATGTCTTCGTGAGAATTTGCCTGTACGCCCAAATTTGGGGAAGTGGGCCCGTTTTTACCGGTTTCCGTCTGCCCCTTCCCTTGGGTTTATCTCTCTGCCAAGGGACTTCAGATGGATTCCCCACCCCCCGCTTTCCGCAGTACTGCGTTTGGCCCTCGGCCGGGGCTTTCGGGCTATCCAAACCCGGGTTTTTGGGGGTTTGGGGTTTTATTGCCCCCAGTTCAAACCCCCTTTTTCGAGCGGAGGCCCCCTATTTTGGCCCTGACGAGGAAGGGCTTTTGCAACCCTAGGTTATGGGCCCCCAGGGGGCGGGAAAGGGGCGTTTTCTTGGGGTAAAAGGGGGCTTTTCCCACCCTCCGGTTCTGTCTCGGGCCCGGGGGGTACCCGAGGAACCGTTCTTTCCCGGAGGTAAACGGTCTTCAGTTGGGGGCAGGGGCAGTTTCTCTCCGCGAGATTCCCAAGGGGGGGGAAAAACAATCACGTGTGGGTTCTTTTTTTTTAAAAACATTCTCTCCACCCAAAAAAGAACTATAGGGAATTGGGGACCGAGAGCTTTTGGGCCCATCAAGAGGCCCTGAGAATGGCGCCTTCTGTTGGGGGGGGGTCGCCCCCTGGTTTAACATTTTTTTTGGGACCCCCAAGGGAATTGGCCTTACCCCCCAGACGGCAACGTCTTAATCCTCGGCAGGTTTCGTTGGTCCTTTTTTTCTTCTGGGGTTTTTTAAATTTTTGTTATCCTACTTCCCCCCCGGCCCGGGAAAAGGGAAATGAAAAAGGGGCCGCCCGCTCTGTCTAAGGCTTCGGACACTGTGGGGGAAGAACCCCCTCTGGGCCAATTATTCTGGCCTAAACGGCTGATTTTTTGGGGGCTTCCGATTGATCTTGGGCAGATCCCCTTGGGCAAGTTTATTTTCGCCCGGCCCCTTCGGAGGAGGATCCCTGAAGTGGGGGCTTGTTCGGGGATTGCCGCGGTTTGCGCAGCTAATTGGTCGTTACTATTGATGGCCTGCCCTGGGTAAAAGATGTCAAGGTTTTTGGGGAGGCTTGTTCTTCGTGTGCCCGTAATAAAACCCCCCACCTCAAGCCGGTGGGGTTGTTTTCGGGCCACTGCCCATCCCGGACCCCCCAGGGCCCCAATTGCAAAGGGATTTTACCCAAGGATTTTTCCCGTTGTCGGCTGGTAAAAAACCTTTCTTTGGGGGTTTAATTTTTCAAAACCGGGTTTTTTCCAAGTTTGGGCACTTTTGTAACCACTTGCGGGGTTTGTCCTCTGGCCCCCGGTTTGGCGTCCCGGTTTTTTTCCAGCCTTCCCCGGGGCTTTCATGCCCCCCTTTCGGCCTTTTGTGTCGGACTGTGGGGGTGAAAATTTTGGGTTCCCCAGATTTGGCGGTCCCCTTTTCCCACTGAAAAAGTGGTTTCGGGAAACTTCTTTTTCGGCTTACCCAGCCCACAGCCCAAAAGGGGCCAGGTGGGAGGGCCCAATTCGGCCCTGGAAAATTTTTTACTAAATTTTTTTGTCGGCCGCAAGACAAAATTGGGGGGTTGTTTTCCTGGGGGGGAATTTCCCTTTAAAAACCCCTAGATCGGAGTTCTGCGGGGAGCCTTCCCGTTTCTTTTGGTCTAGGGTTTTCTTCCTTCCCCGCCCACCCCCTCCCTCTGTAAAAGGGGTTTTCTGACTTTCCCTGCGTAAAACTCCGTGGTTGGGGACAAAAGGCCCATCGGGGAGCAACGCCTGCCCGATCTCCCCGGTCAGGCGTTCTGCCAGTATGAACTTCAAGTGATAAGCACAGGGGGGTCTTCCCCCCCCTCTTTTGCTCCCGGAGAAAGGGTCGGGTTTATCTTCCCAGGTTTACCCGCCTGAAGGACCCATCCTATAAGTTGGGGCCCCGCTCCTTGGCCCTTTTTGGGGGTTTCCTTTTAAAGAAAATCAACCCGGTGTCCAAACAAGCTCTGGCTTCCCCTCCATGTTTAAATTTCCCTTACCACGTTTCCCTGCTCAAGCCACTCACCCAAAAACCCAGGTATTCTGTAGGGTGTCCCCTAAATTCCCCGTAAATTTGGATACCTCAGATGTCTTTATGTGAAAAGAAATTTTTTGGGCCCATAAAGGCGTTCAGGGGGGAAAAGTCATTATTTTGGGGAAATTGGAAGGGATTGGGGCCCGGGGAAAAAAAAGATTTTGGGGAAAAAAGGAGAAACCATTTTTTGGAAACCGGTAGCTGCTGCGGGAAATTTTTGAGGCCCAGAGGGAAGGGGGGGCCCAAAGGGGGGGGGGGCCCATGTAAGGGAGTGGCCCCCGCAAACCTGGGGCCCGGGGGTTTTCCGGGGGAAACTGGGTTTTCCCCCAATTCCTGCCTGCGCTGGGGGCGTTGTCCCGGGCGGACGGCGGGGCGCGCTGGGCTCCCACGGGCGCACGGTCACTGACCCGCCCCTGATGTTTCTCTCCTGTTTTCCCGGCCAAATGCGCTTTTTCCCCGTCCCCTGGGGCGCGGGGCGCCGGCTTTTCCCGGTTTTAAAAGGGGGACAGTGTCCCGGGGAAAATTTGGGGTTCCCGCGGGCTGACTCTTTTTAAAGGGCCCTCCATTTTTCCCTTTGGATTCTGCCTTTTTAAATAGTGCCCTATCCTTTGAGAGGAATCCTTCTTAACGTTCCGGTTGCCCGTCCGTTTTTCCCATTTCCCTTTCGGTTTTCGTCTCTTGACCACAAACCTCTTTTGCTCCCCTGACCCTCTGGGCCCTCGCCCCTGTTACGATTTTGCCGGGTCGATTTGGTATTTTCGTTGCACCTCGGTGCCCACCCCCAACAAATTTGGCATCAGGGGTAGCGCCTGGGGGAAATTCCCGCCCCCAGCAAGCCCCTTTCCGCTTTGGGGGGGGGGTTGGGGGAAAAACCGGGCCCACTTAAAACCCCGCTCCCGGGTGGGGGTTTTTCCCCCGGGCTTCCCGGTGACCCAGGGGCCCATACCTAGGCCCTTTTACAAGAGTTAAAGGGTTTGGCAGTTCACTGGAATCCTTTTCCCCCCCTCCTTGACATCACTTAGTGGGGGTGTAAAGAGACCGTGGCCCCCTTTTTTTTCCACTTCCTTTTGGGGGATGCCCCACAGATGAAATTTGGGTTTAGGTCTGGAGACATGCTGGGCCAGTTAGCACCTTTACCTTTTTTTTAGAAAGGGCTGTGGGGGTGTTTGGGGTCGTTATCATGTTGAAAATATTAATGCGGCCCAATTTTCCCCCAATAAAAGGTGTTTTTGCTCTGTTCAGTATGTCCCCAGTACTTTTTTGGAATTTTTTGTTTCCCTCAATGAACGGGTATTTTCCCAAAACAGTTTAAAATTTTACTCAGCAGCCTCAACCAGGAATTTTCCCCCCCACCTTGCTTGCTGTAGAAAAGACACAATTGTCTTTGAAACCCCCTCCCCTGTTATCCCCCACTTGTTGCCCCCAACACATGTTGGGCCCCCATCTAAACCCAAAGTAGTTTTTGGCCTCATCAGACCACAGGGGCATGGTTCCCGTAATTAATGTCCTTACTCTACTTGTCTTTTGCAAAAATGTTTGCAGGCTTTCTTTTTGCATCATTTTTAGAAGAGACCCTTTTTCTGGGTGATAGCCCAAAAAAGAAAAATTGGATTTCGTGTGTGGTTTTTAACCCCGCAGCCCAAAGCTGGCCCGCATTATTTGTTATTTTTAAAAGGGCAGTCTCTGGGGTTTTGATGTGAGCACATGACTAAACTTTGAGGGTCCCCAAAATAAAACATTTAGGTGTTTTATGGTCCCTAACCCGAAATTTAGTATTTGATTAAAAAGGAGGAAGCTTTGGTTGAGTTTTATAGGGGTTTTTTAAACATTTGGAGGAAAAATTTTTTGAGTAAAAAACAAACCAATCCTGACTGGAAATTTTTTAAAAAAATAGTTGGGTCCCCGCTTAACCCCGCCTTTCTTTGGTGATTGACACCTTTCCCCGTATATGTGGGTTTTGAAAACAAAATTTGGCTAACTGTTAAATGGGGAGGGGGAAGCAATATTTTTGTTTTTACTTAGAAAATTTAGCATCAAAACATGGAAAAACCTTTTTTATGAAAAAGATAGATTATCTTCCCCTATTTACATCCTTTGGGTTTTGGTAAATTTGTCCATTTCTCAAATGTGAAAAAGACTAAAAAATTCATTGACTTTCTTTTTATTTCTTTCTTGTCTTGCTACTGCAACTCCTTGGCTTTTTCGGTCTCCCCCTCTGCAAACCTTCCTCCCAATCTGTCCGAAAGCAGCAGCCAGGTTTTTCTTTCTCCAGCCCCCTTTACTGATGCCTTTTACCCTGTGTCAGTCACCCGCCCCTGGTTGCCCTTCCAGTACAGGATACAGTATAAAACTCAGCACTCTCACCATAAAGCTCTCTCACAGCGCTGCTCTCCTCCCTACATCTCCTCCCTAGTCTCTGTTACCCGTTGCTCTCGCTCTGCTGATGATATCAGACTACATACCTCAATCATCCGAACCTTCCATGCCCGCCTACAAGATTTCACACGTGCGGCACCAATTCTCTGGAACTTGCTACACGGGCGGTCAGGCACATTCTCAACCCTCACAGTTTAAGAGGGCCCTGAAAATACATCTCTCTCAGCCTGGCCCACCAAGATCCCTAACTGCTATCACACACATCTGTCACTCCCTGCACTTGGGAACTCACAGGCACTTATCTGTATATAGATGTACTGTCTGGGTGGCAGGTTCATCCATTTTTCATGTAAACCACCCCCTATTTATGAAACATGGCCGGACCATTGTAAACTTGGCACTTCTTACCGTATGTTTCACCCATACACCCTAATAGATTTAAGCTCTCACGAGCAGGGCCCTCACACCTTGTGTCTCATTTGTAAGTACTTTTAATGTGTAATGACTGTATGTTTACCCTTGAATTTGTTAAAGTGCTGCGGAATATGTTGGCGTATAAAATAAAGATTATTATTATTATTATTATTATTATAGCATAAACCACCTGAGACGTTCCCTTTAGTAGTAGAAATCTCAATGGCATCACATATAAGGAAGATAGGAATGTGCCTTGTACTGAAGTCTCCACAAAAAATGATCTGTTGATAAAGGTTCCATTGGGACTGAAACTTTTATTGGATTTGGATCTATTTGAATGGAGCCTATATTCTATTTTATGCTTGAGTGATCTATGAAATAAAGTATATGAATAAAGAGAAGTGACAATGAGTTTTCTATTTCAATATTGTGATTTGGACCTGCCTTTTTTTAACTGGCACTGTTGGATGTGCAATTTCTATGTGGAGTGTGGGTTCGATTCAGGTTAACCTTCCTCTAGTGTTAGGGTCATGACAGACCCATTTTAGGTTTGAAATGCATACAAATTCTATATACATTTGTTATCAAGACTTTTTGACTTTTTCAGGAACTTATTTTAAAACAAAATACAATAAAATAATACTATTTTACTAAATTCGTAAAATGCTCTTATTATAACTAATTATAACATTTGTGTTGTTGGGGTAAATTTCGACCCAGGTCTAATATAAGAGTAAAAGAGTAAAAACAATAATAAGTCCCTAAACTGAACTCATAATCACAATATAAACCAACTGCCCACGGCCAGCTCTACCTCCAACAAATTGAGTTAGGGACATGTCCAGGCATGTATGGCCAAATCAGCTTACAGTTGGTACTTTGCAGAGTATACATCTTCAGTTTACACCATGCAACAATGAGGAGAAGATTAGATGCAAGCCAAATTTTGGATTATATCTTGGATGATAATGAATCAGAGGACACACAGCAGCAAACTGATACAGATGAACAGGTTTCTGAGGAAGAAGATGATGTGGATTATCAACCGGAAGACACAGACAGTTCTGATGCAAAAACTAGCTATGCATGGAACCTACAGATTTACACAGGCAAGTCTGCAAGCGGCATCCCTAAAAAAAAACAAGGAAAACGTCTAGTCCTCGATATGACTACTGGACTGCAGGGTCACAACATTACTTGTGACAATTTTTTTTTACCAGCTATGACCTTGGACAAGAACTTCTCAGGAGGAAAATCACCATGGTGGGCACAGTGAAAAAAAAACAAACCTGAGCTGCCCGCTGAATTGTTGCAGATGAAGGACAGGGCTCCACTTTTCCTCAAAGTTTGTTTTTACAGACACCACCACTGCTGTTTCATACTGCCCCAAAAAACAACGGAATGTGGTACCGATGTCCACACTTCACAAAGATGCAGCTGTGTCATCAGGAAGTGACAAAAAGCCCAGAATCATCCTGGACTATAAAAAAAACAAAGAAGGAGTCGACAACCTGGACAAGCTGACTGCCACCTACACTTGCCAGCGAATGACTAGGAGATGGCCAATGGTTGTATTTTCCAACATCCTTGATGTGTCAGCATACAATGCATTTGTGTTGTGGACCCACATTCACCAAGGATGGAATTCAAAGAAAAAAAACAAGCGGGGATGTTTCTTGAGAAACTAGGAAGATCCCTTGTCAAGGCGCACATTGACCAAAGGGAACGGGTGCCCCGAGACCCAGCCGCTGCAGCCTTGGTCCGACAACTCCAGAGCTCAACAAGTGCTTCGCCCATACCCAGAGCAACACAAAGAGCATCATCACCAGCATCCTCCTCAACCAGCCCTGCCTCAACATCAACCACAACAGCCACAACCCCAGTGAGACCCCCTGATTCTAAAAGAAAGAGGTGTCAGGTCTGCCCTAGCAATAAGGACAGAAAGACAAACACATCGTGCTTCGCCTGCAAAAAATACCTCTGCAAAGAAGACACAAAAAGTGTCACTTTTTGCCACACATGCATCTAAATACTAATGTATCTAAAAACTAGTACTTGATTTCTGTTTTGATTTGCTTGATTGATTGTTTGTTTGTTTGTTTTTTTGACTAGAAAAAGCTACTTTTTATTATTATTGCTATTAATGTTAATTTTAATTTTCATCTTTTATTTGTATTAAAGTTCTTATAAAAAAACAACAACATTTTTTTGCCTTTTTCATAAAGTAGTTAGATATGGGTCAAAATTGACCCGTAACACCATAGATGTTACTAGAGTTAATAATATAAAATATATATATTATGTATTTTTTTTTACATTTAAGAAATGTGTTCTAAAACCCTTCAGTAATAGTCAGGTTTATATTATTAAGTTTATATTATTCTCTTGAGGTTCATTTGACAATATTTTTATATTGAAAATGAAGGGTACGCTCTCAAATGAAAGGCCCAGGGGGCCACAACAAAAATATTAAAATCAATCCTTCCATTAATAAGAAACCCTAACAAGGTATCTAAGAGGTAAGAAACAAATTGGATCATAAATAACTATTTTAGGGTATCCGAGGGGTGATGTAAGACATGGGTCAAAACCGACCCGTTAACATAAGAAAGAGTAACAGAAAGCTAACACTAGAGGAAGGTTAAATACAGTAGCAGCTTTAACCGTGGTATCATAGGTTTTTGTGTTATCTGCTCTTACCTGTAACAATGGCTGTTGATAATCATTAGGAAGTTGAGATACCGTTCTGTGTCATAATAACATGGTGCATTATCTGTCATGTTTTGTTTTGCTATATCCATATGCCATTTTCTGGTACTGCCCAACCTAAACAGGTGGTAATGGTGGCACTTTTTATAACTCAAGTACATTCACATTTTTATGTTTGGTAGCATTGCTTCACTTATGAAGACCACATCCCTGTGAAGGTTTTCACAAGCCATTGAAAGGGGATAGAGACCAACCACCAATAGGCCCCCTCCTTCTTGGGGCCCATTAGAAATCATATAAGCTGCCTCTATGGTTTGAGTACCCTTGGCAGTGATTGTTGACAAATGCACAGCATTTCTACCACTACAACAATTTTTAGATGTTTCTCTTTGAGCATCAGAAAAGCTGACCTTTTTGATCTCATGAGCCATGACATGGAGCAGTGTTTCTGAATCAGTCATGAATTTAGGATCTTCTTAAGGTTACACTGGTGATTTGCCAGGGTATTACTCACTAGCAATCTCCCTTAAAACATGGCCTGCCATTGGTACTTGAGGAACAGAGTTGAATAAAATCCTCCATGGAGTGTAATCTACTGCCAGCTACAGTAACCTATTCTACTGCTATTTATCATTACCTAATGTGAACACGTAGACACAAATTTATAGGATATATCTCTAAATTCAATTTGGGGTTTTGGCCAGACTGTGACTCTGTAATGGCTTCTACTAGGGTCCATCACCTTGCTAGGCTGCAGTTACTTTAATTATAGTCTGGATACAAAAAGTGCACTAAGGGCGACATGTATGAATCTCACCACGTCGGGGCGCACCTTTCCGCCGGTTTTCCGGCGAAATCCGGGGCCGGGGCGCGCTCATACATCCTATGTAAAGTCCGCCGCGCCTCGCCAGTGTGTTAGGCGCAGTGCGGGACTTTGGCGCAGTGCAGGGCTGCGCCTGAGATTCGCCGCCAGAGGTAGTGCGGTCATACATACGGGGAAAAGTCCGCCGCGCCTCGCCAGTGTGTGGATCGCAGTGCGGGACTTAGGCACTGTGCGGGACTGCGCTGAAAATCTGTTACGATGCGAGACAGGCTGGAGAACAGCGAGAAATCATTCCACATGTCGGTGCAGAGTATGAATCAAAAATCGCCTTTATAAAGGCGTAAAATTCTCAGAAAAAGAGCTCAAACCTCAAAAATAAAAAAATAAAAAAAAAAAAAATAAATTTCCCAAATACCCAAATTCAAGAATTAGGATTTTGGGAAAAATTCCCCGGGGAAATACAGTAATTAAAAATTTCTGAAAGTTTCTCATTGGTCGCAAAAAGGCCCAGAAAGGAGCGACATAAACCCATTAAAACCTAGGAAATATTGAAAAATCAGAATCAAAGGCGGGACAGTTCAAATACAAAAAAAAAATTGCAAAAAGGCTGATTTGGCTGAGCTACGGGTGCTTGCTACCGGCCAATCAGAATAGGAGCGACAGGGGACCCTTAAAACCTAGGTGAACTATTGCCCAAAATCAAATTCAAAGGGGGGGCAGTTCAAAATACAGTAAAAATTTCAGAAAAAGGTTATTGGGTTTGGTTTGCGGGGGCTTGGCTACCCCAGCCAATCAGGCGCGAGTATTCTCCCATTGTAGTCTAGGGAAAGATCGGCCCCATGCATCCGCTCTCAGTGGTGGGGCATGGGAGAAAAAAAAAAAAATCATTTTTATTAAGGTAAAAATTTTCCCTTAAAAAGAGCTAAAAAACCTTCTTTAAACATACTTTAATAAAATCCCAAACAACCATTTTCGCCGAGCCCGGCGAAAACAAAAGGAAAATTGGGGTTATAGGAATTGCGGAAATCAATTCAAATTTTTTTAAGCTCTTTCTTTGGTGGGGGGTTTAAAAGCCAATCAAAATGGGAGCGAAGTGTCCCTTTAAAACCTATGGAAAACTAATTCCCCAATCAAAAGGGGGCGAAAAAGACCCTTAACCCTTGGGAAAATTTTTGACCATCAAAATAAAGGCGGGACGTTAAAAATCAGAAAAAAATGCAGAAAAGAGTGATTGGTGAGCTAGCGATGGTTCCCTTTCCCCAGCCAATAAAAGGCGAGACTTCCCCCTTGTCTCTATGGAGTTTGGGCGCAATGAAATCCGGCGGCGCGCCGTGGGCATGGTTTAAATAAAAAACTCTTTTTATTAAAGTGTAAAACATAAAGATAAACGCTGAAATCTTTTTTAAAAAATAAAGCATTAAAATCCCAAACAACCGTTTGTCGCCGAGAGGGCGTCATAGGGGAATTGCAATAAGGAATTGCGGGAATACATAATTTAAATTTTTAAGCGTTTTCCTTGTGGCAGAAGCCACCAACAAATAGGAGCGACAGTGGCCCCATTATATCCTATGGGGAATTGCCCAATCAGAAAAGGAGCGACAGGGAAAACCTTAAAACCTAGGGAAAAATTGACCAAATCTATTAAAGGGGGGGACAGTTAAAAATCAGAAAAAAGGCAGAAACGAGTGTTGGGTTGAAGGGCGGGGGCTCGTCCAGTTTATCAATCAACGCGAGTATTTTTCCCCTTAGTTCTAGGGGGAAAAGAAATTTTCCGGCGAGCCTGTGATTGGCAAATTTAAAAAGAGGCCGGTTTTTTGGACCAATGGGGAGCGAGCAAGTCTTAGGTTTTCAAATGAAATTTCTGAAAAAAACTGTACATGGCCGAATAAAATGATAGGAAACGAGTTGCCGTGTGTATATAAAATGAAAAATAATATGGGGGGAAAGAAAAAAAAAAAATTACTCAATAAAATCATGTTTATTTTTTTTTTTTTCGTTGCCCCTAATTGACTTGGATAAAGAAAAATAAAGAAATAAAAAGGTTTTTTTTGAATTAAATTTTTTTTTGTACCCCAATTATTTTTAATTTTTATAACACGGGGGCAACTTTGATCTTATCATTTGATTTCGGCCCTGTACTTTTATTTAGTTGATTAGAAAAACCCATAGGAGCGGCCCCCGCTCTCCCATTGGGCCAAATAACCCCCGCCTCTTTTTAAATTTTCCCAAAACACGAGCTGCTCAAATTTTTTTTCCCCCCTAAACTCTATGAGAAAGTAGCTCGCGCTTGATTGGCTAAAAGGCGAGCCCCCCCCCCCGCTTCAACCCTCAGCTCGTTTTTGCTTTTTATGTATTTGAACTGTCCCCTTTGAAAAGATTGGCAATTTTTTTTCCCTAGGTTATAAGGGGCCCTGTGCTCTTTCTTTGGGGCAATTTTTCCCCCCATGGTATAATGGGCCCTGTCCTCCTATTCTGTTTTGGTGGTTTATGCCGACAAAACAGAAAAGGGTTAAACAATTTAATTACTGTATTTCCGGCGATTCTCTCTATTGCAAAATTCCTATGTACGCCGGGCTTGGCGACAAAAAATTGTTCGGATTTAATATTTATTTTTGAAATTTTAAGCTCTTTTTTCTGATAATGTTTTTTATTAATAAAAATTTTTTTTATTTAAACTTATGCCCCAGGGCGAGCCAGAAAATTTAGTGGCCGATCTTCCCCTAGATACAAAGGGAAGTGCTCGCGCTTGTTTTTGGATAGCCAACCACCCCTAGCTCAGCCAACACTTTTTCTGTTTTTTTACTGATTTAACTGTCCCCCCTTTATTTTTATTGGGCTTTTTTCTCCATAGGGTTTTTAAAGGGACACTGTCATCCATTCGATTGGTCAAAAATTTCCATAGGTTTTAATGGGTCCTTGTCGCTTATTTGATTGGCGGCTTCTGCCGACCAATGGAAAACCTTAAAAAATTTTTTAAAATTTTGTATTTCCCCCCAAATTTCCTATTGCAATTTTTTGTAGACCGGTCCGGGGACAAAGCATTGTTAGGGTTTAAGTGCTTTATTTTTAAAGAGGTTTTAGCGCTTTTCTGATAAATTTTTTTCACTTAATAAAAATTTTTTTTATTTATAATCCATGCCCACGGGGCTGGGCCCCCGGGATTGTTGCGCCCATCTTCCCCTAGCTTTAAAAGGGAGAAGTAGCTCGCCTTGATTGGCTGGGTGGCAAGCAGTAGCCACCCAATCACTCTTTTCTGTATTTTTACTGTTTTTGAACTGTCCCCGCTTTTTTTTTATTGGTCAAAATTCCCATAGGTTTAATGGGTCTTTGTCGTCTATTTGATTTTTAATACTACCCTAGGTTAAAAGGGCCATGTGCCCTATTTGATTGGGCAATAGTTCCTAGGTTTTAATGGGCACTGTCGCTCCCATTTGATTGGTGGTTTATGCCGACCAATCGAATAGCTTAAACAATTTGAATTTTTTGTTTTTTCCCGGGAATTCCTTTTAAACCCCTTCCTTATGTCCGGGCACGGGGACAAATGGTTTTTGGGGTTTTTTTTAATGTATGTTTTAGAAGGGTTTTCCCCTTTTAGAGGGGTTTTTTCACTTTTAAAAAAAAATTTTTTTTTTTCATACCCATCCCCACGGCGCTGGGGGCGAGATTGACGCCCACTTCATAGACTACAATGGGGAAAATGTCGGTCTGATGGTGGGGGAGGGAAGCCACCCGCTAATTAACCAAAAAAACTTTTTCTGCTTTTTTTGTATTTTGAAAATGTCCCGCCCTTGATTTTTATTGGTTAAAATTCCATGGTAAGGGCGTGTCGTCCCCTTTTTGATTTGGGGAAGCCAAAGCCCCGCTATCAAACAATCCTCTTTCTGCATTTTTTTCTGTATTTTGAAATGTCCCCCCGTGATTTGATTGGTCAATCGTTTCCATAGTTTTTAAGGTTCATGTGCTCCTTTTTTGATTGGCCGGTTTCTGCCGACCAATGAAATAGCTTTCAAATTGAATTATTATTTCCGGGGAATTTCCAATACCTAATTCTTGTTTGCGCCGTTCTTAAATTTTTTAAAGTGTTTTTTTTTTTTTTTGAGGTTAGCTCTTTTTGACAATTTTTCCCCCTTTTAAAAGGGGTTTTTTTTGAAACATATCCCTTCTGCCCGGGCAAGGGGGGATTTCTGTGCGATCTTTCTATCTGCTTTTTCCCCGAATGTTGATCTTGCTTCATTTGCCGCCCCGGGGCATTTAGGCCAAATAAAAAGGTTTTGCTTTCGGAGCTGCCGACGCTGCATTGCGCCCCCTTTGGCGGCCCCCATGTACATGCCTGGGGTTTTCGGCTGCCGCTCCGCCAAAACGCTACACCCCGGCCCCTACCTTCTGCGGGGGGCAGCTGAAAGGGGTGAACGCTGGCCCAACACTGTCCCCCCTGACAGGGGGGTTGGGCCGGGAGGGCCTATAGCCAGAAACGGGCGAAAAGCCCGTTCAACATTTGCCCCAAATTTGATGAATCTTTGGAAAAAAAAAGTACTGATTACAAAAAGTTAAATTTTCAGACAACTATAATAAATAGTTAAAGGACCAACACTGCGTTTGGAAAAAATAAATTTTTTTTTCCCCGAAAAGAAGAGTAATCCATCTTCTTCTAAAGCATTTTGCACAGGTTTAGGAATCTGTCTGGCCCTAGCCCCTTTAAAAAAAAATTTTTTTAAAAAAAAAGACCTGAATCTTCTTTTAAAAAATTTAATTTTTTTTTTTTTTTTTTTTTTTAACACCGTAATCTCCAAAACGTTTACCTAGGCTTAATGCTTTAAGTTGCTGAATGGATGTTAGCTGGTGTGAATGTCATCAAAAAAAAAAATGAATTTCACTTTTAAAAAAACAAAACCACCCCCTTTTCTTTAAAATCCCCTTTCATTGCAATTTTAAAAAGGATTCTGCTTATTTAGTTTAAGAAAAACAAGAAGGCCATTAAATGAAAGCATTGCACCTTTTTTTCTGATAGAAAACAATTTTCTACTAAAAGAATGTAATAAATAATTTGTACTAATTGTATAACATGAAACGCTGATGTGTTCTACTGGGCTCCAGTGTCAGTTATTGCTTATAGTCCTAATTTTGATGCATTGTAATTTTTTTCAGTCTTTTCTATAATATATTATAAAAATGTATTTCGTTTCTATAAACAACATTTAAAGCTCCTTTAACATTGCGTTTTGGCAGGCTATTTGTGGTATCCGTCGGGATACCATAAAAATGTATCCCGACAGATACCGCTACAGGGCCATAGATTTCTATAGGGTTTACATAGTCCGAATTTGACTACATTTATCCTATTTAGCGAACATCCATCATTTCTGCATTGGACACGAAAGCATGGTAGATCGTGTTTTCGTGGTGAACCACTTTTGTGTCTGATGCAGAAGCAATACACATTTGCTAAATGGAGCAAACATAGCACAATTAGGATTGTGTTTGCTTTTTGGAAGTAGGTAGATCACACTTTTGTGTCCAATTCAGAAACACTGTGGGCGACATGTATGAATGGGGCTGCGCCAGATATCTGGCGTGTTTTCAGCCCAATATCCAGCGCAGCTCTGTTCGCTACATTTTTAAATGGCCCATACAGCAATATCAGGTGCATTACAAAGCGCAAGTGGCACTTTGTAATGCGCCTGATTTCGGGGGGCATGCAGGAGGCGGGGCACACTAGAACCGTACGGAGCTATAGATTTATAGCTTTGCTATGGCATTTCTAGGTGCATTACTGGTGGAATAGGTGGACCACTTTCAAAGCGGTATACCTGAGCCAGAAATGTCATCCTAGCGCTAGAATGTGCCTGATTTATGACCCGCTGTAGGGCGGGTTAATAAATCAGGCTCATTTAAGGCTATTATTATGCACATGAAATTTGGAGTTTAAACGCCAAATTTCATACATAACGCCCTATATGTTCATTAAATAGTGCAAACATAGTCTAACTAGGACTACATGTGGAGTTTGTAGGTTCTTTGTGTTGAGGTACCTATGGGTTCTCTAGTTTTCTCACATATATAGATAGGTTAATGTTGAATTTAGATTGTGAACCTTAATGAGGACAGAGACTGATGCGCTATATAAGTGAATAAAATAAATTAAATGCACCAGGGTGAAGAGCTAACATTGAAACATATCTTTCACAGACCGTCCTTGTATTACATGGTCAGCCATTCACTTGGATAGCTGGCATACCATACTGCAGGGGAAATGTATGACCATCACCATGTTAATTTAAGAAAATGGTTGTGGAAATGAGACAACCCATTAAGGTCTCTTTCACATATACAGTAGCTTTTATTTTTGCTTGTAAAAAACTCCATGATTTTATGAAACTTTTAAAGTTTTGTGGGTACAGTTTTTTATACGCAGTGTCGAGCATATTTTTCGAACATTTTCATGTCCTTTAGAAAATAATATGGTAAGATGCCTTAAAAAACACCAAACCCAGATCATAATGCATTTTTTAAAAAGCCAAGAATGGAACAATGCAAAATAAGTAGAGAGACAGGAAAGCATTTGTATTGCATTTTAGAGTCTACCACTGCCATTGAGTAACTATCTGGCTACAGCATTTTTGCGTTAAAATGCTATAAAAATAAAACACCACCATGAAAGTGTGACATTTTGGGTCACATGAATGAAAAATGTCTAGGTCTAAAATTCACTTTGTTGCCCATAACAACCAATCAGATTGCCCCTTTGATTTAATTTAGTGCTCTGGAGAAATTAAAGGGGCACTCTGGTTGCAATGGGCAACATAGTGAATTTTAGACCTAGACAGTTTTCATACATGTGACCCAAAATGTCACACTTTCACGGTGGCGTTTTATTTTTATAGCATTTTCACGCAAAATTGCTGTAGCCAGCATTTTTGTGTTAAAACACCACATGTAAAATGACACTATAGTCAAAGTTTCCTGTACAGGACCTACAAAAACAAATACTAGATTTACACATCTTATCTGTTTCTATTTTTATGTAATATTTGAGTTAGTTACAGTAAATTGCTAATGCTATTACCACAATGCAATTAGTTCCCACTGGGAGGACTATGGCTGCAGGAGAAGCTGGTTTATTCATGTGTAGCTGCTTAGGCTCTATTCACATCATGTCTACGAGTACATTTATGCAGCCTGTGTTTGAATGTAAAAAATGATCCAAATGCATAGGGTGACATAACCATAGTTTTTTATGGGCCAATCATATGCCAAATAGTGTACTATAAGAAACTACTTTTCATATCAATGTCTGCACTGTAATAAGAAGTGTCATCTTCTAAGAAAAAATGTGTAGCTCACAGTACATTCATTGTTTAACTATTTAGGTCAATGGACCATGTATCAAAGTTTATAGCATACATGTGCATATGTAGGGAGCCATTTATTGAGTTATATATGTGGAGATTTTTATGTAGAGTACGGTATGCAAGGACATGTGCTAAAAGCATATTGATGTGATATGAATATCAAAGTTCAGTTTAAAATGACCTGCTTCCACTGTATCCAAGATCCATGATATAAATGCTTATGAACTAACTAGAAAAATACAGATGCAGTGGACCTGAATGTAGATGATGTAATAGATTTACCTGTAGTTCAGAGGAAGAGAATAAGTAACATTTTATCATGAGATGAAGAGATGATAAAGTTACATCAATCAAGTATCAAGTTAATGAATGTAATTTCAAAGTTATATATGAAAACACGCAGAACCGCTCTATCAATATTTTTTTACTTCGTTAAAAAGGATTAGTAGAATTTAGTAACAAAAGCGCGTTATTTTATCAAGCACATTTGCACTTATTCAAATATTTTCTTTGTTTTCAGAGAGCAGACATAGCAGTCGCCCCTCTCACCATTACTCTGGTACGAGAAGAAGTCATAGATTTTTCAAAGCCATTCATGAGCCTGGGCATCTCCATCATGATAAAGAAGCCTCAGAAATCAAAACCAGGCGTATTTTCCTTCCTGGATCCATTGGCCTATGAAATCTGGATGTGCATAGTTTTCGCCTACATTGGAGTCAGTGTAGTCCTTTTCCTAGTCAGCAGATTCAGCCCCTATGAATGGCACTTGGAAGACACAGATGAAGCCCGTGACCCTCAGAACCCTCCCGATCCTCCAAATGAGTTTGGGATATTTAACAGCCTATGGTTTTCCCTGGGTGCCTTTATGCAGCAAGGATGCGATATTTCTCCAAGGTTTGTTCCATATCACTCCATCACCTTCTTGCATTTTATGGTCATATATGGATGCCATGGTGTATATATGTTTATTTATGAATCATTTTCTAATTCTAAATATTTTTTCTTGCTTCACAATCCACTCAGCACTAAGCTTCATCATTAAACCCATTGCTTGCCACCATCTATCATGTATAATTGGTATACACCTCAGTACCATTTATACATGTCCATTAAAACTTATATTCACCATGTTGAGACTGTAAAATGCATAGGGTCTTTATGTTTTAGCAATGCTTGGAGTTTTACCGTGTTTTTGCTGCATATCTCATTTTACGGTCATCTGCTTGGTGCATATAACATATGTTGCTATGCAAAAGTAGCAGCTGATTGCTCTGAAAACACATGCAACAGCAGTTTAATTACCTCTGCCTTCAGTTCACGCTTGTCATCGCATGCTCCCTTCATTTCGTTTTACATATCTGCTTTTCTTCGGTGTCTTCCCTCTCTGCTATAACCCTGCTGTTTATTTTGCACGCTGTGATTGGCTGTTAAATCAACAATCTGATTTACTATAAGCAAACATAAATTGCCGATGTACAGTAGTATCTATCTGAAATGTGCTGCGATGTAACCAGAACTGCTCCCGGACATGTAAAAGCTCATTTTATATCAATTCTAGCTTTTATATATACACCCTCTTTACCATATTCATAAGTCATTTGCATGCAAATCTCTGA
This sequence comes from Phyllomedusa bahiana, assembly GCA_025379985.1. NCBI lineage: Eukaryota > Metazoa > Chordata > Amphibia > Anura > Hylidae > Phyllomedusa > Phyllomedusa bahiana. Next base: position 51,444 of record JAODAL010019949.1, on the reverse strand, counting down.
ACACATCTGCAGATGTAAACTAAAAAAATGAAGATTAAAATAAATCTAGGAAAAATTCCTTTCACGTTCTGAAGGTCTCTGGATGATCCTGTTTATACTGAATACAAGAAGGGTCTCTAATAGGGGAAAGGCCTTCTTAAAACAGCATATAGTAGAATGTGTTTTTTCTCTCTCTTCTATCATATAGAAATCTCTTGCAGGCTAATGTAGGTGTTATACAAAACCTGAATAAAATTGTGTACATAAAGCCTTTAGCTGTGTTTACATTGTGCAGTTTTGATGCAGCTTTTGCATGTGCATTTTTTTCCTTGTCAAAACTAGTTTTGGTTCTTCTCTCTTTTGGTCTTCAAAATTTTAGACTATCACTGTAATATAATTTCCCCAACTAAAATATAGCTTTCATTAAATATAATTAAAATGCAATTACTAATCCCCTATACCAGATAACATGTAGGTACCAAAAATAAAACGTTATTTAAGAGGGACCAAAATAAGAAGGGAAACATATATAGGCAAAGTCCCTTCTAAGCCAGTCTGACAGCGGGGTCATCGCCCTGAAAAGAGCGGCTCTGCTATAATGTACAGACTTCCTCTTATTGTATATACCAAAGCAACACAAATAACCTGACGCATTTCCACCTCAACACGAGGGTTCATCAGGGAAGATTGTACACTAAGCAGTTAGAGAAGTAAGGTGATTAAACCAGTTAATGATGTAAATATTATAATCACATATGATAAGATACTCATCTGTTGCCAAAAAGGTGTGTGATAACGCTGCGAAAGGAGCATAAAATAGTGGACATGTCATCAGGTGCCCGTGATGGAAGGAAGCCTAGAATTTTAGCTAGAAATAAAATACATATAAATATTTGTCCCATGTTTTTCTGTCCTTAACCAATTACTGACTGGGTCATTTTACCCACTTCCTGCAATAAAAAAAAAAAAAATCTATTTTGGATGGCACTACCCCTAACTTACAACCAAATTGTTGACATAATTCAAGAATACTTTTTCATTTAAAGCTGTCTTACAAGGATAACACATATCAAGGCAAAATACCCCTTTACCAGATCAGAAGAGAACACAATCTGACATTTTTTCCCATTCACCCTATAGGCTTTTGCTTTTTGGTGTTTTCTATGTACTGTATCTGTTACTGCTCAGTGTAAAGTAATGGTATTTAATCTGCTGTTGGCATGTTTTTGCCCAGTTGGAAAGACCGGCAAATAAGCTTTGTGACATCACATGGAAAGCTTCAAAACAGTCTGCTATTTTCCTGTCATGTGTTTCTTCAGCATATTAAAGTTAAATTATCAGGAATTTGTTGAAAGTGGTGTTTGTAAGCTGAATAAACTTTTTTTCTCAATTAATCATCAACTAAATAACATACTACAAAAAGTATATCACTTCAATTGAGAAGGGTTTTGACTAAAATTTAGGATACTCCCTCATTCTTAGGGTATGTTCACACAGCGTAATTTTGGCGTGCATTTCGCCTCATATTTGCGCTCTAATACAGGCGTGATGTATGACAAAATTATGGTAATCCATAGTTCTCATAGAGAACAAATTGACAACAAATTGGTTCGTTTAGAATTTATTTGCAACAATTCGCATTCAAAAACAGCTATTTCCTGGCTGTGGAGAGCCTATAGGGTGTTGTAGAACATTGTGCCATGCAGAAATATGCATAGGGAGCATGATCTGGTATTGAAACAATGCTGTGTTTTAGTATGACATGCAGATGACAGACACCGCACTTAGAATCGCTTCACACTTCACTTATCTGGGCCGTTACGGGGGCAAAACTGACCAATTAACTGAAGTGGGAATGCAGTCTGAAAAGGTAATGTCAGCGCCAGCTAGAAAGAACCGAACTGAGGCCCAAGATCCTACTATAGCGTCAAAGAGCGCACTCCCTTTACACCGACATCAGATGATTCCACAGATTATGACAGAACCTGTTCTGTTAAACACTGATACATGTAGAGGCCCCCCCGAATGAGTGGAGAGGGTGTCGGCAGTAATTTTGCGTTGACGTCTCTGATCACTTTGCCCTTCCTTTGATCCGTCATTGTCCGCTTTCTATCAGTCAATAATCCATCAGTATTGCTAAAGCCAGAAAGAAACAGGAATTCATCCAAAACAGAGATGATCAGTAAATGGGATATTTGCATGTCTTCTGTGTTCCCTACAGACTGAACTGGATGGATTTGAGATGTGTGTAGGGGAGACATACACACACTGGATTTGACACAGAGTTCCCCACAATAAGTTAAAAAATTAACTCTTTGCCACAGATAGCAATATCCCAAAATAAAAACCGCTGTTCAGGAACAGGTGTGTATATGACACAGACCTGTGTATTTGAAAGGTATTTCACTCCAATAACTCTAAAATCGGAAGCATTTTGTACAGAGTGCAATCTAGTGCAGCTACATAGAGATGCTTGAGAATACGAGACAAAGTGAGAAGTGGCAGAATTTAAGATGGCTGCCCTATTTATAGGGCTGTGAAATCACAGAAGCTGACTGGCTGCTGATTGGCTGAATGTCTTCATCTCATGGCATCCTTTCTTTCTCCCATAGTTCTTTGCCCCATGTCACGCCGTGTGCTCGCAGCTATTTTAGAAAAAAACGAATCGCCAAGACATTCGACTTCGTTCAGAATCTAATTTTTCCTTAAATTCTAAATGAATTCCACTTCGTTAGAATCGTTTCACTCATCTCTAACTATAGGTAAAAAAAAATCTTAAATCCTGCAGTTTTTACTCTGGCTGCTAAACCTAATAAGGGTCTGGTATTTCCTGTTCTGTATAGATCACTTTTCAGCAGTCTCCCCATTATTATCACAGGAAGGATTACAATGAAAGGTGACATTAATACATTGATGACAGAGCTTAGATACTCACAATAGGTGATGGTCACAGCTCCCCTCTCTCCCTGCTCTACACAGGGACTTCTTCCTAGATCATAGAGCATGCCTAGAAAGCTGTCCCATAGAAGTCAATGAGTCAGCTACAGATTCTTATGGTTCATGTAGCTGCAGTAAAGCAGGTCTCTGAATGCTGTTAAATGCAGCTCAAGAAAGATACCTGCCCGATAACCATATACAAAAATACATAATTTTATAATCAGAAAATAAAAACAGCTAGGAAAAAAATATGTTTCATTATCTGGATTTAATTAGTTAAAAGCGGTTGGTGATATATTCCCTTTAAGTTACACTGTCACTAAATTAGGGTAACAACACTGGACCCAATCAAACTCACAAGCTATTTAGAAGATTAGACTTAAAAAGAGACATAATCCCAAATAAGGGCTCGTTCACACGGCTTATTTCAGAACGGATTTGCTGCCGTATTTACTATGGTAAATCCGTTCCGAAATCAGTTACAAATAAGTAACAGGCCATATTGCGCCACGGATTTACGGCTGCAAAACGGCCGGAAAAACAATGGTCCTGTCACTTATTGAGCCGGATTTTGCGGTGGATTCACCCCATATAATGAATGGGGTTTGTAAATCCGTTGCGAAATACGTGCCACACTTAGTGACACTTATTTCACACTGATTTTCAACTGATTTCGGAACGGATTTATGATTGGAAATCCAACGTGAATCGGTTCTGAAATAAGCCGTGTGAACAAGCCCTAACAGTCATCAACCTCAGCTAGCTGAATAGAAAATGGGACTAAAGATATGTAAAAAGAAGCAAAACAGAAATGTGGATATGTAACAAGTATAACATATTTTACATTTGCTGGCTATATAGCCAATGTTCATGAAGGCTAGGACTTCAACTTGGGAAAAACATCACTAGATGTTAGGAGGATCACTGAATATTATTGCTTTTTTTTTCATTTTTATGCTTGTTTTTGTATTGCTACATACATTCTTAATTCTTAATTAATTGTGTGAACATTCATTTTCTGCTTCCTTTTGTCATCCTCTTTCAAGGTATGCAGATTTATATTATGTATTTATTTAGCTTTAGTTTTTTTCTTTTTTTTTTCTTTTCACTCTCCTACATTATTTAGACCATTACATCAGTTTATGAATAAAAAACATTGTGAATAATGCACCTGGAATTGATATTCAAATCAAAATACCACAATTAAAGAGATGACATTTTGACACTGACGTCTATACAGCAGACTTCTGATTGTGCTATGAGAGACACAGTGAAATGATATACACATAGGGAAGAGTTTTTTTTATTGATGCAAATGTTTATATATGTTTTCTTTGGCCTTTTTTGTCATAGGAAATCATGAATCATTAACTATTTTTATTACTTAGTGTTTTTACTGCAGCAAAAATATTCTTAATACTGTACAGAGAACGCTGTAGATGCAGTTGGAGCAGTTTATCTTCCAAGTTTTTGTAAAATGGGAAATGTATTTTACTGATTAAACATCTGCCACTAGTGGGATGTATAAATCATGTAGAGCAGCATATCCCAAATTATCTGGGTAAATGTCTAATCTCCTCTCTTTTGCAGATCTCTCTCTGGGCGAATAGTTGGAGGAGTGTGGTGGTTCTTCACTTTGATCATAATCTCCTCCTACACTGCCAATTTAGCTGCTTTCCTTACAGTGGAAAGGATGGTGTCACCCATTGAGAGTGCAGAAGATTTGGCTAAGCAAACAGAAATAGCCTATGGCACTTTGGATTCTGGCTCTACCAAAGAATTTTTTAGGGTATGTTATGTGCTATTTAAATAATTTGCTTGCTGGCACCATCTTACATAAAGTATATTGATAAAAATTGCTATTGACTGGCATCTACTTCAGTGCAATATAAAATGAGTGAACCCTTTAGAATTACCTGTTTTTCCACAATCATTACTAGTAAAATGTGGTCTGATTGTTATCTAATATACTATTATGGACAAATACATTCTAAAGTAATAACACACAAACTGTTGTACTGTTCATTACTTTTATCGAGCACACTGAGTAAAATTCCACAGTGCCGTGAGGAAAAGTGAACCCTTAAATTTAATAACCTGTGTACCCACTTTAACAGCAATCACCTTAAGCAAATCTTTCCTGAATCTGCAGATAAGATTTGCATAATAACATAACGTTTATATAGCGCCAATATATTCCATAGCAGTTTACAATTTAGAGGGTGTAAGGAAGATGCGCGCACTTGATGGCCTTACTTGGGATGTATTCATGATCAGCAGCCAAATACGGTTTCATAGTTAACCAATGTCCACATGGGCACAGGAAGACCCAGGGAGTGTGAGAGGATACCCCACTCGCCCACAACCCTGAACAGCTGGGAGAGATCTGTTTACCCTCACCAGTGAAACAGAACTCTGCCAGCCCAGTAGACTGCCTCCAGCTCCTCGTAGCAATAAACTTGGTCCATTACAGACTTATAACAAGCCAGGATCCTGCCTTGGGATGCGATATATTAGAGACCAAGAAGACGGACACGTGAGTTCGACTTGATCGAGACAACAGAGCAGCTCAGGATCAAAGTTTATATATTTGTAAACGCCTTGTGAGTGCACTGGACAAACAATACAGTACATAAATAGGGATATAACTATACATACACTGGTCAGAGGTGCAAATACAGATACTGGTACAGACAAAGAGGCAGCAAGATGTGTTGATTTACCGTTGGTTGGCCTTGTGCTGGGCACACATGGCAGATGAATGTGGCCTACTGGTCCTGTGTGGGTGCTTCTGGCATGCTGGAGCATGTACCCCCGTCCAATAGAGACAATGCTAGGCCCAGGTGGGCTCTCGCTCTTAACTGTACTGGGACATCCCATGTCACACCCCTGTCACACCCCCGGGACAGTCTACTTGCTCTTCCCTTCCAGGGCTATGCTGCTCCTAGCTTTGGACATGAAACAGACCATATTGCAGAAGGGCAATGCTGCTGGTTCGTACTCCTGGTACAGTCAGAACCAGGTGGGTCCAAGTTATGACTGGGTACCAAACACTGGGTTGCTGATCTGCTCCTGGTACCAGTTACCCATTTTTCCCTGTCCATGGCACCTAAAAATGCGGAAGTGACAGCTATGCATGTGGGACGCTTCATAGTTAAAAATATAAAACTGGGATGTGCCTGTGACTTACAGTTATTCCATAATTGTTTATGAAATCCTGACTCCGCTGTGACTCATCCATCTCTTTGAACCACTTCACACCTTTCTCTAGCTACATTCCTCATTGCCTGGGTCTCCAAGATGACTGTGAGTAACCTGTGAAAATTGGTGATAGGGCTTTTGAAGCAGGATCACATGATGAAAATCCATTCCTATGGATGGAGCATTTGTTCAATTGAGTGCTTCCTCGATGGCATATTTTGAGCTGTGGGGGAAATTAAGTGAAGTCCTGAATCCTGCAATAAATGAGTGAATTTGGGTGAAGAGCTGGGGGAGTGACTTTCCTCATATTCCTCACAAAGGGTATAAGTACAGGCACTTTTTAATGCACCAAACATGTGGGGGCATTATGGAGGCATGTCATACCACAATTTAACTATTAGACCAGGCATCCTCAAACTGCGGCCCTCCAGCTGTTGAGTTTCCCAACAGCTGGAGGGCCGCAGTTTGAGGATTCCTGGTCAAATCCCATCATGCATTTATATAATCTACAACAGAGGGGATGATGGGAGTTGTAGTTTCCCAACAGCTGGAGGGCTGCAGTTTGAGGATGCCTGTATTAGACACATTTATGAAAGTGGCTTGACAAAACTAGGCGCAGACAGAACTATTTCAATGTGGTCTGCCTGAGTTGTCATTATGGAACTATATTTGCCATTAGGGCAAAAAAATGGCCCTTATTTTTCAACTTATACCAATAAAATAATAAAAAGTAATTTATTATAATTATCAAACTATATAAAATTAAACTATTTAAATGTCATAATAAATTATATAATATAAAATTAACATAAAATTATATAATATCCCAAAAATATAATAATTATTATAATCTCAAATTAATTTCAAATTAAGTAAAATGAATTGAATTAAACCAATACAGCATCTACTGTAGATTCTGTTCGCAATCACGTATTTATAGAGTGAGTGTAGTATTATCAGTGATTACAAACACATCACAGCAGGCTAGAAATCAAATAAAAGGTGTTAGAAAAGTGAATAGAAACTAGGGTAGTGATCTTGCATGTTGCACCACAAGTCTCAGCAAAAGACTGTAGTGAGCCAGCTATTACTGTATGTCAAATACACATATTTGCGCATTAGTAATGCGCCAAAGTTCCTTAATGCACCCAGGCGAGGCATGTCGAACTTTACACACCATTTATGAGCACACAAAAACACTTTCATAGATTCGGGCGCATTGTACACTAAAAACTAAACGCGAAATTGAACTCTGACTTGCCTATTTGCATACATGTCTCCCAAGGTGGGAGGGCTTACAATCTATGTGGCACAGGGGAAAGGAGAAATTTCGGACCATTCCTCCCTGCAATGTCTGTCAGCTCATCAATAGTTCTGATATGCCTTTCATGTAAGGTCCCCTTCAGGTTATGCTACACAAGCCTTCTTCCCTTTTCAACTATTTGTTAGTTAATTTTTTTCTATACAAATATTCTTAGTAACGAAAAGTTGACACATGGTAGTGATAGTTCTAACACAGCTTTATTTTGTGAGATGCCCTGCATACTGGTTCACTAAGCAACTGATCAAAAGTGCCCGAGTGACTACAGTTTTAGGTTGTCCCCCAGAAATTATACAATGTGATGCTAGATGTTCTGCAGATTTTAGCTAGTCTAATGAGAAGATTGCAAAAACCCGATTCAAAAGACCACTCTAGACAAAAGCTTATACCATGTGTTATGTCTAGTCCATGAGACAGGATGGTGTGTAACAAAGATATGCTAATAAACCACAGAGTGTATCCCCTCTGATACTATACAAGCTGTAATACAATATATGCATTTTGCCTTGAGTGTTTTTTTTTTTTAGTTCTTTATAATTTAGCATTTCAAGATACATAAAATAACTGTCCTTTAAAATGAATTCTTGCCTCATCCAATGTTTGTGAGTAAGTTTTTTGGGTAAAATACCTCTGTATGACTAATTTCTAAATTTAGTTTCTGCAAAGTTCAAAGCTGTCTATGATAAAATGTGGGAAAGGAGCTGAGAAGCTCAAGCGCCCTCTATTGGATGTAACAAATCCTCAATTTGCTTCCCGAAACAGCTGTCTGTAGGTGAGTAATACTGGCTTGGCTAATATCCCTTTTGCTTCTTAAAGATTCAGTGAATCAGAAGCAAATTGAGGATTTGTTACATCCAATAGAGGGCGCTTGAGCTTCTCAGCTCCTTTCCCATAATCCCTTGTGATATGCAGATGCTTACTAGAGGGCAAAAAGGCAATCTCAAAACTCTACTCACCTATATGGTGCTCTGCCCAAGGAGAGATGTTCCCCTTTCTGAGTCACTCATTGCCACCCAGCCAGCCAGCCGGTATCACTCTGTTCTACACTGATGAGGGGCAAAACCCTGAAACAGCTGGCTGTAGATGAGTGATACGGGCTTGGCTAATATCCCTTTTGCTTCTTAAAGATTCAGTGGATCAGAAGCAAATTGAGGATTTGTTACATCCAATAGAGGGCGCATGAGCTTCTCAGCTCCTTTCCCATAATGCCTTGTGATATGCAGATGCTTACTAAAGGGCAAAAAGGCAATCTCAAAACTCTACTCACCTATATGGTGCTCTGCCCAAGGAGAGATGTTCCCCTTTCTGAGTCACTCATTGCCACCCAGCCAGCCAGCCGGTGTCACTCTGTTCTACACTGATGAGGGACAAAATCCTGAAACAGCTGTCTGTAGAAGAGTGATACTGGCTTGGCTAATGTCCCTTTTGCTTCTTAAAGATTCAGTGGATCAGAAGCAAATTGAGGATTTGTTACATCCAATAGAGGGTGCTTGAGCTTCTCAGCTTCTTTGCCTTGTGAATACAGATGCTTACTAGAGGGCAAAAAGGCAATCTCAAAACTCTACTCACCTATATGGTGCTTTGCCCGAGGAGAGATGTTCCCCTTTCTGAGTCACTCATTGCCACCCAGCCAGCCAGCCGGAATCACTCTGTTCTAGACTGATGAGGGGCAAAACCCTGAAACAGCTGGCTTTAGATGAGTGATACTGGCTTGGCTAATATCCCTTTTGCTTCTTAAAGATTCAGTGGATCAGAAGCAAATTGAGGATTTGTTACATCCAATAGAGGGTGCTTGAGCTTCTCAGCTTCTTTGCCTTGTGATATGCAGATGCTTACTAGAGGGCATAAAGGCAATCTCAAAACACTACTCACCTATATGGTGCTTTCCCTAAAGAGAGATGTTCCTCTTTATGAGAAATTGTGTTCATACATGAAGTTCTCAAGTTTGTGAGCTAATTTGTTTTGTAAAGTATCTTTGGATGACTAATGAATAGTGTTGAGCGATTTTTATCGACAAAGTTTAAATCGGCAAGGTTTTTATGGTGATCGAAATTTCCAGATCATGCGATAATTAAGGTTAAAATCTGAGCATCATCTATTAAGATCGCGCCTTTTTCGGCGCTTCCTGTAATTTTGGCGGCCAGCAAATCAGATTACAGAATAGAGCAGGGTGAGATGTGTGTGCGACGTCATGACTGGGATGTGTATGGCTGCGATTGGCTGGAAAAATCACATGACCTCGTTTTACATAGAACAGCGTTTCCTGTTTCAGCCTCAGTGTCTCTCAGCGTCTCATAGGGATAGGACGTGCGCTCTGCCTGTGGCCAAACAGCTCAGCGAAATTAGTCTATTTCTGCACAGAGAAACCTCTACTATTAGCTGTGATCCTTCCAATTTAGTTAGATGAGAGATTTGAAGATTTTATGTAGTTAGCTAGAGAATTTAAAGCAGCATCTACCGCTGTAAATTCACCGCGGGGGGGAGCAGGGAGGGGGCCCCACGGGTGAACACAGACAAGCTCTATCTATAAAGAACACTGGATAAAGTTCACCAAGACTTAGTGTAGACATTGTAGTGGAATATCTTTATTATTAACAGTTTGCTATTGAAATATTTCCTGGATATTGGGCAGCCTGAACTTATATTGGATATAACATCATTTCTAGTAACTGCAGGGTCTCTTTGTTAGATGCAAACTCCACTTTTATTATCAGTATACATTTCAGATATGTGTTCATTTTAATTATACCCATTACACCTGTGACTGATGATAAATCAACCATGCAGTTAAATTATAATCCAGCAATCTTTAAGTCGCACAGGTTGTTTGTTGCCAAAAATACCGTGTATCATACGAAAACATAACAGATACAGTGCGTGTTTTTTTGACTTTTGCGCACCCAGCATTGTTCATTGACGCAGCATCCACGTAAATCTTAAAATAGCAATTCTATATTCACCACAGGTGAATTGAAAGGTGCAAAAAATACCGTTTATTATACAAAACATAACAGTTACGTGTTTTTTGACTTTTGCACACCCAGCATTGTTCATTGACGCAGCATCCACGTAAATCTTAAAACAGCAATTCTATAGTCACCACAGGTGAATTGAAAGGTGCAAAAAATACCGTGTATTATACGAAAACATAACAGATACAGACATAACTTGACTCCTTTTCTCCGGCACTTTTTTATATAGCTGGGGGATCAGAAAGGTTTAAATGTCATACGCGTCCGGACAGGTATAGTCAATGTCAGGGAAACTAAAATGGGTGTTGAAAGACTCCTTTTTGCCGGCACTTTTAATCTGGGGGTCATGACAGGTTTGGGCTCATGCTGCGTTCCAGGACAGTGGTATTTCAAATTGTGTATCCTTTCAAGTTAAGATGATGGGGTTCATAAGTCAATCTACTGCCTTCTGGCACTTTTAATTTGTGGGTGATGCAGGTTTAAGGGTCAGGCTGTGGTACAAGACAGGGATAGTGAATGGTCTGTGACTTTTTTTCTGTGACTTTTATAACCTAAGTGTGTTGCCTAAGATGTAGCACGTATCCATTTGACTGTTGTGGATGTTAATTTCAGCTTCTCCAGCCTTGTTTGGGTGTAATAATGAAGGTGTTGTTGCTCTCCCATAGACTTTATTGGTAATCGCTCATAATCGATGCTCACTATCGAAAAACCTTATCGATAGCGGCCGACTATCGACTATCGCTCGATCTCGATAGCCAACGCAATCGCTCAACACTACTAATGAATTCTTTAATTTATTTCCTACAGAGATCAAAGATAGCAGTCTATGAGAAAATGTGGTCATACATGAAGTCTGCAGAACCATCTGTGTTTACAAAAACAACCGATGATGGTGTGGCTCGTGTTCGGAAGTCTAAAGGAAAGTTTGCCTTCCTGCTGGAATCCACAATGAATGAATACATCGAGCAGCGAAAGCCATGTGACACGATGAAAGTTGGAGGAAACCTGGATTCCAAGGGATATGGAGTGGCAACCCCAAAAGGCTCAGCATTAAGGTGGGTGGAATAATATAACAATATCTGTGTTGTTATAGTATTCCACCTTCCCTGATGTATTGTGTTGTTCTTTACTTTCTTGTGGATGTTTAAGGTAACATGGTTTACTTTTAACATGGCAGGATGGTAAACGGTCTTATTTACTTTTTCATTTTTTTTCATTTATTATGTTGTGTGGTGTTTTCCTTTTTTTATATTTTATTATTTTTTAACCTAATGGTCTTTTTAATTTAAATGTTAAATGCCACATTTAACTATCAGATGTTTAATGTTATTTGCATGGTGTGGTGTCAGTGTTTATTTCCCTGAAAGAAATTCTACCCCTCCCCCATCCTGCATTTTTTATATGTATACTGTTCCCCTTTTATAGCACAAGCCACCTTATATATTCAAACTAGTACTTGGTGTTGTTAATTTTATAGCTTTATTTAAAACCCTAGACAATTTGTCCTCTTGTGCTCCTTTTTACATTTTACTATTTCCTTAGTAGAGATGTGCGATTTTTCGCTGAATTTTGTGAAATTCAGGTGCTACTTACTTACATAAACCAAACTGATGGAACAATATGGTTAAATCTAAAGCTTAGTGGATCACTAAGTGACTGTATATTTTTATACTTAAAATTGCTGTATATTTTACTTAAAATTCCATAAAAAGTTCTAGATTTTAAAATTTCACCATAATCTGGCGAAACAATTGCATATAACAGATTATATATATTATTGTTGGGCACTTTGTTTTAAAAAACAAAAAAAAATAATTCAAGGCAAATTAAACTTTAACTAAATTTGCTCAGAATATTTAAAGTTATTCGCACAACTCTATTCCTAAAAGCCTTTTGTACATTTTCTTACAAGTTATGTTTTATCGTTTCAAGAAATGCTGTTAACCTGGCAGTATTAAAACTGAATGAGCAAGGACTCTTGGACAAATTGAAAAACAAATGGTGGTACGACAAAGGAGAATGCGGCAGCGGGGGAGGTGACTCCAAGGTCAGCCTCAATGTCACCACAATCGGGTACCTTAGTGACGAGTAATCGGCAAGACTGTTATTTTGGTTTAGATACAAAAGGCAAATTTGTTAATAAAGCAATAAATGAATGGATCATAATATCCATTATACTCATAGTAACTCTGGGATTTACACTAATACGTAAAGGATCATTAGTGTATATTCTTGGATGCCTTTTCCACTCAGAAATTTAAATAGAAGAGTTATTAGTCACAAAATGTACAAGGTAGATGTAAAAATATTTTAACAAACAAAAAATATTTCTGTAAAGAGTACAGTGTCATAAAATCTAAACAATTCTTTAGTACAGTTTATTAAACAGATAAGAGTTTCTGATATAATTTTACGTTGAATCTCTCACTGTAAAAAGGTGCCAAGCTAAAATGGAAGGCTATAAAAGTAGAAGATAGCTGCAAAACAGATTATGGGCCTAATATTAAGGTCTACCAATATTTTAATAAGATTGTAATCTATTACTAGGCAACCCCTATATAACACCTATACGAGTAGGTACAAGATGTATTCAAATAATAACTTAATTTTAGGATACCCTACAAACAATGTTAATGTTCTTCTGCCATTGGTAAGAATGTAGATGCCTACTTATTAAAAAGGAATATTTTTGCTATCCAATGTCAGGAGAGAAATTTTGTCATACTTGTCAAATACTAATACTTAGAACAGAATTATGCATCTGAAGTTAACTTCTGGGAGAGCAATATAATACTACTTTCAGTGGTATGTCTGTTGTAGGATCTTTAACTTACAAATTATCAAGTGAGAAAAAGGTAGTAAAAAGCGTAAGAAGACCGTACTGTTGACTTAAGCAGCTGTACAGAGCTGTGCAATTAGGATATGTCGGTCTTTGTAAAATTCTGGAGTGGCTCAGAGCACTCCATTCATCATTTGTGCTCTCTGTAAAAGCAATGAATAGTGCTAAAGGGATTTTTTTACTATTTTGAAATCATTTTCATCTCAATCAGAACATCACGAGATTTACTTCTGTAGTTTAAAACAAATCCAAATTCAGTCTCCTGTCTGAGATCTCAGGGACAATTTCATGTTAATTTACATGAATATGCTGCTCAGTCTATGGATGCATTTCATCCAATTAAAGGGGATGTATCGCTTCCTTACTTCGGCTCATTCACACTGCTCTGAGCTTCTCAACTCTGTGAATGCAGGGCGTTTCTTCCCCTCCCATCTGGATGACATCATCCCCCCTTCACTGCTGGCCTGAGAAATCCCCCCTCTCCCCTGAGTCCACATATCACTGTGTCTCTCCCTTCAGTCTTATTTTATAAGAGCTGGGTTTACATACCACAGGCTGCATTCAATCTAATCTGAGCACTGATCTCTCTCACAGCTGGAGATGTATTACAGCTTTCTAAGAACGGCACAGATCTGCGTGTATGCCAGGAGAGTTAGGCACAGGGCAAAAAAAGTCATGTTTTCTTATTGTACAATCTGCTGAAGTCTGTTTCTGCTAGGTGTGGAGACAGAAAATGCTACGGCCCCTAACTCTGAGTCAGACACACAGCTCAGTGAATCGACCCAGGGGCTGTACAGAATGTAAATGAGCTCTCAGCTAGTGAAATGCAAGGAGGAGGGATTAGACCCACACTGGATATCAGTGTAAATAAAAACACAAGATAAGGGACACGTGAGAACAAGGCAGCTTTGCTAATGACATCCAATTGCAAAGTTGCTTGTTTTCACTGTCCCCTTATTCTGAAGACCATTTAATGAAACGATAACACCCCTTTAAGTCATTGCATTCAGAATATTCATAGATCGTTCAGTATGGACATGCTTTTGTAAATTAACACAGTTCCACCTTACAATTGCAGTTCATTCCATTAATGTTTTTCAGTGATGTATCCCCCAACAACTAGCCAATGAACTACACTAGCTTACATGGAAGACCAGATATAGCTACACATATGGATGTTCCTCTGTTTCTGGATAAACAAGAAAGGGACCACAGAACTGGAGAGCTATAATCCTTTTATTCTGCTGATTGGTCGGAGTGTCGGCGTTAGACACCCAAGGATCTTAATTTCATATACCAATATTTTGGGAAGTATACTGCGCTAGAATTTGTAAGCAAAAAAGCAGATAGAAAAATTGTGATTGAAAGATTTGTGCTTTTCTGTGTTTCAGTCAGCTGTCTGGTTTAGGCTTACAAATACTTGTACAAAATCTTGACCAAAATACAGTCATCAGTGTCGCTAAAAACTTTAGGTGGATTTTAATAAAGCACAGAGCTTAACTTTCAATTGCTTGTGGGATTCAAATTATTGATTAGTATAAAGTTCCTCTTAGAGGAGAGAAAACTGCCATCGGCCGGGCTGCCCTCACCTGGAGAGCGTCAGGAAAAACAGAAATTAAAGTGGTCTGTTTGAGATTTCCTTGAGTTCAATCATCAGGATTCTCTTTTTTTTTGGCAAGAACCGCCAATGCCAGAGGACCACCCCTTATAGACTAAAACTAGTACATTTTAGAAATGTTAATTAGCTTAATTGTATAGCAAAAACAATAATGTCAAATCAGATTCATACTTGACAATATAGGCTTGGTCGGTAAACCACATTTTTATATAAAGCACATCCCATGATCGCTAGATCATACTGCTTTTTACTACACAGACATAGGCCTGCAAAATATCTAAATATACTTTACTTCACAGAACTCCACCCAGACAGTCTTAGGATTCATTCCATAATCCCTTACAGAATTAATTTCCTTTATGTCAGAGGCCTTTTTTTAAGCAAATAAGAAATACGAGATATGTGTTAATATTGATCAAAACTTATGTTCAATATGTGTATACTAGGGTGGGGGAAAATAGAAGAAAGGGTAATACCTACTTTCCAGTCCTCGCCTCTGCAGCTCTGGGGCTACCACTTTTCTGCCCCTCTTCACTTCTGGGTTCTTGTCCAAACACACAAGAAAGGCTCAAGCTATATCCACTCACTATAGAGTACAAGCCTCTTTTGTGTGTATGAAAGCCCAGAGGTGATGAGGCACAGATCCTGGGAAGCTCTGGAGCTGCCGCATTGAGGAAGATCGCATTTAAGTATCATTTTATTCAACTGGAAAAACCCCTTATTTTCTACCACATGTAAAAGTAGCTTTAGGATAGGTTTTTAATGCATACCCCAAAAAGACTCTTTTGAATTGTACTTGTAGTATTAATCTCTCACCCGATCTTCAGATTGGGTGTGGAGGGATGCAAGTGCACACTGGTTGGTACTGTTGCCAAGGCAATGATACAATTCCCAGCAGTTTTTTTACATAGGGCCTACTATAAATCATATGAACTGTGCATGAAACCTGCTGGACTTTGTGGAATTGCATAGACTCACGTCTCTAATCTGGATCTGATCTCAGTTTGGGGATTCATTAGGAGCACAATGTAAAAAGTTATACTAGGGGCCATATGCAAGAAACGGTTTAGGTCTAAAACTCACTTTTTTGCCCATAGGTTTCTATAGGGAAAAAAGTGAGTTTTATACCAAAACCGTTTTATACATGTGGCCCTAGGTGTTCAATTATATGAGTACACCTTCAAAATACTAAAGAGCAGAGTGTTCGGCCACAATGGCATTTTAATAACAAAATATTAATACACATTATTAATTATAAAAAGTAAAATGTTTACTACAGTATAGAAATAACTTTACCCTAAATCTCTCAGTGGAAAAGGTATCTAGGCTAATCCTTACATTCATTCTGAAAAGTTACCTAATTTTAAGCAACCTCAGGACCACATGTATGGTGCCAATGTATACTTTGTTACTATTACTCCTTTAACAGTGTGTGCCGATTACTCAAAGCGATATAGGCAGGACCTGGTAATTTAGTGTCACTTGTAGTGTTAAAACTAAGGTGATATTCAGGTTGCCTGCAGTTCAAGATCTTTGTGTCCAGGGTCCCTGCTTTATCGCTTTGTATAGTATGAAAATAGTTGTAAGATTGAATAACATAAAATAACATAATATAATGTTATTTATGTTATTTCCCACGTGAAGAACTCCCGTAAACCTTGCAGTATTGAAACTCAGTGAACAAGGCATCTTAGACAAGCTGAAAAACAAATGGTGGTACGATAAGGGTGAATGTGGAGCCAAGGACTCCGGAAGTAAGGTCAGTCGCAGAAGGTCTTTTGAATTGATTAGCAGTCCCATTCTGACTCACCCTTCATGCACACAGTTTTATTTGTTTTTAAAACACAGTCCAAAAATATTAAAAGAACATACATACTGACAAAACAAGAAGTCATCTCTTAACAATCAATGGGAAAGATTTACTAATCTGTGATCTTCCCGGATCCCTTGACATGCTTTATCAAGAATCCAGCCAGTAGACAAAGCTTAATAAACTTCTTATAACAATGTATTACAACAAGGACGAATACATAGTAACAGTAAGTAAAATGATCCACTAAAGGATGAGTAAATACAAAGTTGTCTCTTACATGAAAATCATCAACCATTTGCATGCGTCAGGCAACAAAACACATTGCAATGTTTGTGATTGCAAGTTCTTCTGCAATGGGGTAGATTTACTGAAGCTAAGAACTTAATTTACTTAAAAGAAATATGTCAGAACAAGACCTATTAAGCTTTTATGTTAAACATATTTGTTTTTAACAAATGGTGATTTTTTTTTTAAATATTCAGATATTTAAAATAAATCCTGAAATCCTACTGTTTTCACTTAGGCCACTAAAGCTAATAGTGAGATGATATTTCATGTTCTCTAGAGTTCTCTAGGTGGCACAAATATACAATATATATATATTTTTTTTTTGCAAACTTTAACCCTTTAGAGCTCTATATCCTTGTGCCCTGATGTTAAAAGCCCTCCATTACCAATAACCCTTTAATGGGCTCATCTAGGAATAGCACAGTTGAACTGTCAATTACTGCTGTAGAACCACTCACAGTCTGAACAGGAAGTAGGAGCCTAAAGTTGCCTGAGAAGAGCAGACTCTGTGAAACAGCCTGATGAGAATACACCTTTAAACTTACCATAACTAGAGATATCACTTTTTCTAAAGGCTGACATAGCAGTGGGCCACTATGCAAGAATTGACCTCCTGCTCTTCAATAACTCATAAAGGAGCACTACCCTATGTCTCATTAACAGTGTACCAGTAATTGTCATGGAAGACAATTGCAAGCACTATTTTAAGGCTGCAGTACCTTACCTAATATGCATGTGTGCAGCTGCATACATTGCAAATATAGCACTGCATGCTGCCCCTAAGGCAGATGTCAGCATAACCATATGCATGACAAAAAACGATCAGAGTAGTAATTTATAGCTCTTGGGACTTAATGCAAAATCTATTACAGGGCCTCTCCTGATTTTCAGCATTGGTTTCTTTATATGTATCAGTGATTTTGGACCACCTCAGCCACACCCTATAGTAATGACAATTAAAATGTGCTGTTCCCCTTTTAGTAACTAAACATTTGACTGTTTGCCATAACTTCCTGTTATCTTCAGAAAATACAGAAACACTGTCATGTAGCCTGAATATAGTCATTTACCCCTCTGACTGAATAGGGTATGATCACACAGCGTTTTTGGGCCATTTTTTAGTACGTTTTACGCACTGGAAAACAGCCCAAAATCCAACTCAGACAAGCTTCAAATCTTTCTTCATTGAACATAATGTAAAATATGCCTTGTCGCTCAAACGAAGCGTATTTCACAAGCGTAATTACAAGCCGTATTTTGGATGCAATTACGGCCGTAAAAATAAGTGACATCAATTCTTGAGGCGTTTTTCACTTGTAAAATCCCCACAAGAAGCAATGAGGATAGGATTTGTCAAAACCCTCTTCAAAAAACATTTCAAAATAAGCCTCTAATCAGGCATTTTTTTAAGCTGATTTGGAAGCTGATTTTGAAGCATAAATTTACACTTCAAAAAACGCAGCGTGAACATACTCATATACTTGTTATATATATAGTATGCCAAGTTTCAATTTGTGTGTGTGTGTGTGTGTGTATGTATATATATATATATATATATATATATATATATATCCACACAGATATAGATATATATATATATATATATATATATATATATATATATATATATATATATATATATATATATAATATATATATTATATATATTATATATATATATATATACCTTGAAACTTGGCATACTAAATAACAATGTATTTTGACATATATCAAATTCTAGGGACTATTCTAGGGACTATGCAGGTTTCAGAAGTTAGTTTGTGGTGATGCTTGGCAAAGGGCACTCTGCCTTGCTTAAAATATCTGCTCATGTCCAAGTGGCTTTTAAATATAAATAAAAGTACTGTTTTTTGGTGTCTCAGTTACGGGGGACCATCAGCCGATAAATGCTGCCCTATTTTGGGGAATAGTGAAAGGGAGCAAATGCAGTTTTATATAAATCAATGCAGAACAAACCTGTGAATAGAATCTTGAAGCACCCTACAAAATTGTTTGCTCTATTGCCCCAACCAGCACATTGCTCTTTTGATATTGCATTGGTCAAGAGATAAGAGATGTTTTATTTGCTCTAAATAAACGCAAGTGTCTCTAAGTTACCATCCATATCTCCTTTCCTTATTGAACAGAGAGCAGGGAGTGACGTCACCATGGTTGGATGGAGCATAGTCTTTATGTCTAACAAGATTAGATGAATAACTTTTGACAAGCAATTATTTTCACTCCTCGGAGGTCTGTAGTGTTTATTTACAGATCAAATCTTCTGCAGTTATGTCTCTGTAAAAGTTCAGTTAGTTAAAGAGAAGCTAATCATGCTAATCACTGCTATAGAACCACCCCCCAGCCTGACCAGGAAGTGGGAGTGTGAAACTGTCTGTGACTCTGTGAAACAGTATGGTGAGAAAACTACTTTAACGCCACCTGATTCATAATGTATTGGTCTCCATTGTGCTGCCAAAGTAGCCCTGCCATTACTCACTGAGGCATGTACTCTACAAGACCTCTAAAAATGCCCCGTGGTTTTTGGCACTAAGACATTAGCAGCAGTACCATTAAGATCTGTAAACTGTGTGGGGGGGCCTCCATGGACTGGCCTTGCTTTGAAAGTTTTTGTATTACAATGTATTGTGTTGTAACCTCTATGCTTTAACTTGATGCTTTTATACCCAAATGACTTTATAACGTACATACATATAAGGATAAATTGGTTTGATTACTCAGAAAAAAATCCAGATAGTTGTCCTTTTAAGCTGTACAAATTTACTTTATTTCAGAAGGAAGTAACACACATTATAGCACTAATAGATATGACATCACTTTTTGCAAGACAATGCCACAACATGAAACAAATTATCAATAATACATAACATTTAGTTATAATAGTTGTTTTTTTCTGTTGGAATTGTTGAAGAAACAGGCTCTTTTTACACTGCCTTCACAGTGCATATTCAATGTATGTGATGGGAAAGCACCGGATAAATATGGTTAATGCAGCAATAGACCTCCATGACCCAACAGAGGCTTAAAGGGAACCTGTTACATAGGTGATCCCCCCTTGCTGAGGACAGCACAAGCTAGTGCCAGACATACTGTTTCAAGCGCTGTGTCCTTTATTTTATAAGATACAGTAGTGTAAAAAGATTCAGTGCTCAAATCTGGCATCTTGCAGCCTGTTCTGCCAGCGATGAGTTCACTTATTTCATGAGCAGGGGTTAGCCTCATCCATCTGTGGCTAACCCTGCCCTCCTGCATTTATTGACAGGTTTCTACCTATTTAGGCCTCGTTCACACGGCTTATTTGTCCGCGGAGTGGCGCCGTACTCCGCGCTGGATTTGCGCTGCAATACGGCGCCAATCCGTCGCAGTAATTACGGTAATCCACTGCTCTCATAAAGAACAGTGGATTCCGTCGCTCCTCCCCGCTCGGCGAATCCGCCGCGGGGGGAGAAAGTGACATGCACATTATTTACGGCGCGTACGCGCCGTAGAGAATGACAGTCTATGGGGCCAGCGGGCTGCTCCCCCGCCGCGCTCCCGCCCCGCCTGCCCCCTATTCACGCCGGAATTGCGAGCGCAATCCGGCTCACAAATCTGGCGTGAATAAGCCGTGTGAACGGGGGCCTTACAGTTAAAGGCAGAATCAGCCACGGGACTTCTTTCTTGCAGAACAGGCTGAAAATGAAGAGGTTTGAGTACTAAATGCTCTGGTAATACTACATCTTACAGTGTAGGGACACACAGCATGTCTGTCACTGCATATGTCACTAGCATGTGCTATCCTCTGCAAGAGCAACATAAGTGAGTGGTTTGCTTTAAGTAGGGTCATTTTGACTTCTGGTTGGACCCATTAAGGTTTGCTAAATGCAACAGCACAAAGAGAGCTGCACTATTCCAAGATGATGAACATAGTATAAAAAACATGAAATACTTTGTTTAATTGACATGCTTCATAGGTATGCATCTCAGATATTTACATAGCTCCTATAGATATGCCACAGAGCCTTTATTGTTGATTTTCCAATTAACGTAGAAATGCTCTAAAAAGATATGCCTAGGGTTATATAAAATGTTTGTTTTTTTTCCCCAAAAACAGCACCACTCCTTTTTATGCCAGGTATTGCAAGAAATGCTTACTCAAAAGAATAGGGCTACACTGCAATACCAGAAACATGGATAGGAATTGCAGCATTTCTGGAAAAATATTATAAAACAGTCCCTTGTTTTTAATTTGTGCAGGTCCCTTCAAGTCCTTTAAAAGGGTTTGTCCAGTTTATCTAAAGATTAAATAATAAGTTACCAATTCCCAATTAAATAGATAATAAAATCCTGTATTCACCTTTCTCCTCACCTTTGTTCCAGTTCTTGTTCTTCCATTTTATTTCTGTATTCTTCTGAATGGGACGTCACAACTGCAGTGGTCACGTGTACTCCCTTGGCAATCGCTGATGGTGGCGGCGCCGGGGACACACACACATTTGCAGACTTCTGTGGTGCAGAGATCGAAGGCGCCCTGCTCCACAGTGTACTCTGGTGAGCTGCAAGCAGGCTTTCAACTCACCGGAGTACACAGCACAGGCAACATGAGACTCATTGCCACGCCGCCTGTGCGGGAAGACTGGAAGCAGCGACAGCTTCAGGAAGCGGGGGTAAGAGGAGTACTGTTCATTTTTTGTTTTTAATTAGCCCTCCCTACCTCCTAGGAGACCTATAACCTGCCTATATACCTGCTGGGGGACCTATAAACTGCCTATTTACCTGCTGGAAGATCTATAACCTGCCTATATACCTGCTGGGAGACCTATAACCTGCCTATATACCTACTGGAGGACATATAACCTGCCTATATACTTACTAGGGGACATATAACCTATATATCCTCCTACTGGGGGACCCTATTACCTATACTGGGAGATATATAACTTACTGGAGACCATATTTCCTATACGGGGGGACATATAACTTACTGCGTTGTGAAGTCGCTAACAGTCGTTAAGCTGGTTGTTAAGGCCTGAAGTTGATTGATAAGAGCTTAGCAATCAACTCTGGGGACTTATCACATGCCTCTGTTTACATCACATTTCAGAACTGTTCACTTATAAATGATTATGTAAGCACATGTCTACTGCATCCAATCAGCACCTGTAGTGCTGACATCCTGTACAAAAGAAACTCATGGTAAGACTGAGAAAAGTCAATGCTGGAACAAAGGAGAGAAGGAAAGTGAGTATAGTTGTTTTTATTTTATTGGCAACCAGTAGCCTATTATTTAATTTTTAGATAAACTGGACAAAAAAAAAACGCCCTATTTGTCAATAGGGCAAAGGTCAATAGGACCATGTGCCAATACCACATACAACCTGTGGACAGGCATGGAACTGTTTTGAAAGAATTTCATTAATTCTCTAAGACTCTATTTACTGCTCACAGTTCTTTCTTAGCATCTATTTGCTATCTTCCATGACCTACAATTAAACTTAAATGTCCACTTTTCTGAAAATTTCTATTTTATCCAACAAAGCATGTACTGCTATCTTAAAATCAAATCTATGAATGACCGCAAAACAAATATCATAATTGCTGAATAATATTAAAATTATGGTATAGGCCTCATTGTAATCCAGGAGATCTGAATTGCACCTATTCTTTTATTATATAAAAAAATATAATTACGTATTTCTTATTTTCTGCCACTCACTAGAAAATTGGAAACCTAGGAATTGTACGCTACACATTTCTTTAAAATACCAAATTAATGACAAATATGTATTCATTTTTCAAAGCTAATTCAATTACATTAACCTGTTATTTCAATTCTTTTTGTAAGTAACCATGCATATCTACAAAAGGCCTTCACTTCTTTTCAATTTACCTAACAGTCATTGATGCGTGTACACAGTGAAAATAGGTTCATACACAAAAGAAGTTGTTAAGTATGACTGCTTCGCCTACCAATATCCATCCATTAGACCACTGAACTGTGCACAATTTAACCAAAAAATGGCAATAGTTCAGAATGCTAATATTTCTAAAGCTTCTCCTTTAGGCCAAAATATGGGCTCAAAAATTAAAGATTCAGTAGTTGTCAAAATTAACACTGATTTGTATTTCAAGACACATAACTGGGACAATATTCTTTGCTTCCAAGAGGCCATTTTTCTGTTCCTCTTTTGTTAGTGCCATTGTAAATCTACCCCATTGAGTTAAATGTATGGAAGAAAGTAAGGAATTCTATGTATCTTAAAGATCTTCGCAATTGAAATAGTGATATAGCAAAGCTCAGTTCAATTAACCTACAACTCAAGTTGTTTCCTTAAAAGATGATAATGCATTTGTGAAAATATAAATTACAAAAATTTATCCTAAAAACAATAAATGTATGATTTTCCTTTTAATTAACTTTTTAAAACTGGAGAAAACTAAATATGTATAAATTACTCTTACATTGCACCACATTTTTCATTAAAACATTACAGTCAAGTAATTTTTAGGGTTTATTTTTATTTTTTTAGTTGATATTTGTATTTGACACTGTCCGTAGCTCACCCCATCAGCATTCATATATGTTGTGTATTCACTTATCTTGCTGTTGTTGAGAGAGTCAGTACAGTTGATTGGGATATTTCCTGAAAATTCAACATTAATATATGACCATATCAAAATTATTAATTAAAAGACTACTTGAATGGCTCGAATATCAATTATTCATATGGGATCATTCATGTAGTGATTAACAAATATATTCTAAGATACTTCATTTAAGGTTTATGTTTATATTTCTATAAATTTACGTTTATGTGCCAAACGACAGTAAAGCAGTAAATGAATACATTTCAGGAGAATTAAGATGTATTATGGGATTAGCTTTTCTAGAGTACATCCGGATTAATGCCAGTTATCTTTTTTCTGTTAAAGTTTTTAATCTGCATGAAAAAGATTATAGCTTAGTAATTCCAAGTACTGTATTAACCATAGCTTATCAGTAATATGGTTCATGTTTGTGTTAAATACTCTTACATATTCACTCCAAGTAATCTTTATCCAATGAAATAAAGGTATTATGTCTTATACATATATAGATATGTGTATGTGTGTGTATATATATGCATAACACAGAATCCTAAGGTTATGATTAAGAGACACCTTGACATATTTGGAGGATCTGTGACTCTCTGTTTTTTTGTTGCTATGACTAAGCATGCTGGTGGTCCTAAGTGAAGTGGATAGTTGTGAGCTTTTGGGATTTGTTATATTACTGTTTAAGTAATAAAATATTTGATTAATATTAATGATAAAATACAATAAACATAAAATATTTACTTAACATAAATTTTTTATGTATTTAAAATATTTCATTGTTATGCTTTTATGTTAAAGCATACTTAAAATTTACTATTTATTATTTTATTGGGCATCCTAGTATTCCAAATATGATTATGAAATGGGATAAAATTGATGCTTCTATGAATTTTATAGCGAGTTCATATTCACAGGTGTTTATATTATCTTACATTCTGTTTGTAGACTTAGAAATGGTGGTACTAATTCAGTTTACGTTTGAGAGCTAGGTAAATGTTAAACCAAATAGTTTACGTTTGAGATCTAGGTAAATGTTAAACCAAACTGTAAACCATTGTATATTATTTAGTGAACCTAACAGTGCTGTTCATTTTTCTTAGGACAAGACCAGCGCCCTGAGCCTAAGTAATGTCGCAGGGGTGTTCTATATTCTCGTTGGAGGTCTTGGACTAGCCATGATGGTGGCTTTGATAGAATTCTGCTACAAATCGCGAGCAGAATCAAAAAGAATGAAACTTACAAAGAATGCACAAAACTTTAAACCTCCTCCTGCAACCAACACCCAGAATTATGCTACATACAGAGAAGGTTATAATGTCTATGGAACAGAAAGCGTTAAAATTTAAGGGTATGGTTTGTAACAACCTTGGTATATTTTTGTTAACGGAAAATAGTAAAACATTTACATTGCTAACAACAAGTTTGGTAAAACATTGTAATAATGAATGTTCTCAACTTCAGTTAGGCAGGTACATTAGTCTGGTTTATGGTTGTTGTAACCAGATAATTCTGCCTAACAAACAGTTGGGTCATGTAAGAAGTGTCAAAAAGGTAAGATATGGTGCAAATTGTTGACAACATATTGATGAAAGAACTACCACATTTTTTTTTCCATAGGAGGCTTAACTGAACCTTTGTATGCCACTTCACTTTGTATGATATGGCATGCAACTGGTAACTTCACTGTAGCATTAACTAAACGCCATCTGCAAACGCTTTATATATCTCATCAGGTGTATAGACGACACTCCAACTAACCAATATATTGACACTGTTCATGCATGGCCCGGAACATGAAATAAAACATCAATTTATTGTTTCTAGAGATATTCATTGATGGACTGCAATTTGGATAGGCCTCCAATGTGTAAACTTGGAGGCTGATCCTTGAGACCTCCATAAAAATACAAAATGAAGGGGCTACGGTGCTTGCTAAAGCATAATTGAAGATGGACCTCATGCTGGAGCTCCATTTTATTTAATGTTATTGAGATGAGCTACAGTACCAAGAACAACTGCTTGTTCAGATACATTTCTGTGTCTATGTGGGGTCCCAGGAGTCAGATCCCCATGTGCACATATTCATAGCCTATATAAAGCATAAGTCATTTATGGCTATTTCTGTGGATAAAAAAAACTTTAATATCAACACTGCATTAAAAGTAAATAGCACTAAATGACAATAATATGTAACGTTGTCCCATAATAAAATGAGTTATACTTATCTTACATGTCAGAAGATATTCTTAGGTTACCACTCATAGTCTCTTGAAGCTGTTTTATGCATCTATTATTTTGCAGATAACTATTGAGATGAGCCAAGTCACGGGGTGAGATTAAAAGAATGAGGCTTCCTCCTACATCCTGACCACCTGAGCCAGTTAAACTCTTTCCTTGGTGTCGGAAATGACACAAACTGCTGATGGTGCAAAGAACTTTTACTAGAAAGAACAGATTTCTTTTCTTTTCCTTCAGTGCCTTATGGAACATTCTGAGTCTCACAACAATGCAAACTATCACTAAAATGCTATTGCTTTGCTTGAAAAAAACAAAACTTTAACTGGCCACAAGACGAGATTCTCATGTAAGAAAATGTAGTCACGTAAAGAACAAGTTCTCTAAAAGCCATTGACTATTAGCACTCTACAGAGCCTCAGATGCTCTATATGCATTTTAAAGGTGCATTCACTCTGTCTTGTAGTAAACAGTCATTCACAGGATACCCTATTGTCTTGTTTCTATTGTAATGTTGATGTATGTTTCATCAAAACATTCAGATTGCTGGGTAAAGAAGACCTATTATGTTATGTTAAATGGGACTGAAAGCTTTAGATTCATATGGCCTATTTATTGGAAGACTGACAAGAGGAAAGTAATGGCAGAAGAGTGACACTACTGATCCCATAGCAATCCCTTAAAACATTATAATGTGCTGCTGTTGTGTAAAAAGCAGGTTATGTGTCTAAATTTCTTTCAATGTATAAGTAGAGTGAATGCACTTTTAAATTTACAAGTGTTACATTATATGTATTATTGTTAGTAATGCTGTTGTATGTCATAAACAGCATTCTGTTAGACTGGGAACTAACGGTGTCTTTTGGGTTCTTCCTAAGGCTAAAACGTATACATGCCATGGTTAAAAATATCACCTGTTCTCATAAAAATTCATGGATGTGGCATTCAGGGGTAAAAGGAAAAAAACACAACCACTATTATTTCAGGATATATATACATATATTTTTATACATAAGATCTGAATAGCCACATAATTGAGATTAAGGGGTTATTTGATAAGTGTATCCTCAGCTTTCATTTGTCATTCTAAAGAAAACCTGTATATCAAGCAGAAATACCAACTAAAATCAAGCATTTAGATATCACATCATCTGTTCTTATAATGTAAACAATGCCATAAACATGCCAAAAAAGCAAATATTTAATATTAGCCATATATCCTTTCTTCTGTTTTTTATCATTACTGGAAAATAGTTAATTAATGTACGAAAGAATATGAGCATAAACTATAACAAAAGAACTTATTCAAAGGGGATGCTTCATTATTGAAATTCCTATAATATATGAGCCAGCTCTCAAGGTTCATCCATCTATATACTTTCCTGCAGTGGAAATGTAATATTGCATACCTGATATTCATATTAAAGAGCTCATACAATAGAAGCCCCAGGCCTATAACAGCATGAGCAGATGTTTTTTAGAGGCTCTTATTTCTGGCTCATAGAGGAAGGCCTGAGCAGAGTTACTCTATTGTGTGTGTAGAGCCAAACAGATGTCCTTAACCATTTAATATGTCATGAAATTTGATACACCAATTGTTTGAGTCTAGATCATTTTGAAACAAGATTCCATTAAATTAAGGTATTCAGAACCACCATTGTATATTTAGACAGATTTACAAGGACGACATATAGGTAGTAATTTAGTGCTTTTCCATACAAGAAAATATCCACTACATTAGTTTACAAAATCACTAAGACGATTGCTGACCAATAAATGTTTTTTGAGATAGATTACAGATCTAATTTTAACAAATTATATAATATATTATGCCTGATTATTAGCAAATTAATTACATTATGACTGTTTGTTGTTGTCACACATGGGTGATCAAACTATGGCAACAATTATTGGTTGCAAATGTAAAATATTTATTGCATAGTTTTTAATGTGTAATTTTTACATATACCATATATTAAATATCTTGACACATATACAGAGGAGATAACATATACTCCTTTGAAAAT
This sequence comes from Phyllomedusa bahiana, assembly GCA_025379985.1. NCBI lineage: Eukaryota > Metazoa > Chordata > Amphibia > Anura > Hylidae > Phyllomedusa > Phyllomedusa bahiana. Next base: position 23,620 of record JAODAL010019949.1, on the reverse strand, counting down.
ACAGACCAAGCAGAAAATACTGCACTGAGCAGCAGAGCTGTAAGATCCCGGGAGTTAAAGTCCTAAACCTTGATACATTGACATGTGATGAAAATGTGTCAGTCCTGATCTTAAATTGCTTTGACCCTTGTGTGTTCCGTAAAATGTGCAATCCAATACAATATTACTTTAAGCTCAAGGTAAAATGTTCTTTCAAAGCATTATATATAAAGCAAAATAGCATAGTATAATGATTGCTTTGAAATACGATGTAGTATTTTGCTCTCATTTGTAAATAGAGTAAGGAAAAGTTTCACAGTATACACAACTTGTTAAGCAAACATGGAATACTTAATTTCTAGTTCTCTATTGTTAGAAAAAAAAACTAATTTCCACAAAAATCAGGTACAATGTACACAAATGGTACACCAATTGAAGGCTGTGATACCTATCTGAGTAGTGTTTAGTGAATCTGTCCCTCTTCGGTTTGACATGCCTGTTACAAAAAAAAAATTGGGTTTTGGACAGTTTAAACTTAAGTTTTTTACTCTAGTCAGTGTTCCAACTATGTCACTAAAGTAGCATCACTCCCGGTCCAATGTTGCTTGCGGGTATGTTAAACAGAAGTGACATTGAACTGGAAGGGATGCCATGCCAGAAGAACCAGTGAAAGGTAAGTTGACCCTTAAGAACCTATTGTAAACCATAACCCCAATTTAGGTTTATGGTAAAAAAAAATTAATTTCTGCAAAAATTTTATTTGGAACAACCCCAATTGCTTAGATTCAGGTCAAATTTGGCCCAAGGCTAAAGCATAACACAGTATGTAAGGTTCAGACAGAAATAGTCTATGATCTGGCAATATGCATATTTGCATATCCTGTTATTGTTTTATAGATTCACCAGTTCTATCTCTGTTTTAAATAGTGTATGATCCGATAATATGTATGAAAGTGCATCACAGCACTTTATAAATGTTTTCAGTTCTATGCCAAAAGTAGTCTTAGTCATGCCACTTTAAAACTGGTATGGATTTGCACAATAGTTTTGTGCCAATTTTTGGCACATTTTTTGGCACATTGTACGATTCTGTACGCCCCTGCATCTTCGGTGCTTTCAAAAATGTAGAGTCTGGCGCAGTTTTGGCATACAACATCTATAGAACAGCGTTACGATAGTTTGTTTGCTTAAAGCATGCCAAAAAATTTTGATGTTGCCCATAATCTTTTAAAAAATATTTTTTATTTCTGGCATTGAAAATTTGTCCCAGAGACCAAATTAATTATTATAAGGGGCCTACTTTTTTTTAACTTCTGACCCATTGCTCTTCAGAATCACTCCAGAAGTTGGACTCTATTGGCACTGGTGATTTGTATCCACAAGTTGGATACAAGTAGTAATTGTTACTATAACCCCAAATTCCTCACTACTTAAAGTCAATTTCCCTACCTACAGAATCGGCACCATGCCTCCACCCCCTATGTAGAAAAAAAACTATATTTTTTTTTTCAAAAGAACCTTTCACATTTTTACAAACAACAAAAAAAGTTTTAATCTTCTGTATTTAGAATACTATGGAGAGAAATGTTTATGTTGTTGCATAGACTTGTTTTTCTTAGACTTAATAGACATGATTGCCAGCGTTTCTCCATTCCCTAAATCTTCTCAAGGCTTTACAAAGAATTTCTATTTTGTGTTATTTCCCTTAAATGGTGGCACCCATTGTATATCTACAATTGACAGCAAAAAAGGTAGAAGTAAATATAAGCCTGTAAAAGAATAATAAAATAATAGAAGCAGACAAGTTCTATTTAAACTCAGAGTTAAAATTTCAGTGAAAGACATAAACTGACAAAAAAAATTCCTCAGTTACTTTGATAGTACATAGCTAAAAATAAATATAAAATCAATGTATTATTTCTACAGGATTAGTTTCTTTAACATTGTATTCTTAACAAGATTGTTATTATATTAAACAATGAATCATATGCATTCAAAATTAAATAAATTAAATAAATCACCTAAAGAGGTAGCATGCGACTAAACAAAATCCCAGCTGCATTACAGGACACAGCCCATAGAGTGGAGATGTTTCTGAGGGTAAAATACAGATTTTAATCTCAATACAGTCTGTTTCATTTTAGAATTAAAAACAATGCCCCATGTTAAAATGGTTTAGGTACACACATTAACTATATTTATAATAAAAAATAAAAAGAACAAATATGTAATTTTTACCAGTGAGGTTTTTGTTTCCCTCACTGGTAATGAGAACCCAATTACCATTCTCATACTGGTAAAATAAATTTTATATTAATCTTTACAAGAAAATAGACTGTCAAAGAATTGAAAACGAATATGAAAATATTTATTTTTATATTTCTATATAAAATACCAAAATACCATGTCTTCCAGTTTTACTACACAATGCAATTCAACAATTCATGTCAATGTTACCTTAATGCACTTGTAGAGAACAATTTCTACATCTTACAATCCTCTTCCTTCAGGTTAAGCTTTTGAATTTTGTAGGACCGGCTGTTTTCAAAAGGTGTTTCTTTGTTAGTTTTCTTTAAAAACATTTCAATATACAAGTCTCACAAGATAAGTCTACAGTTAAAGCTGAACACACTTCTCATATATAACAATATAGTTGAGATTATAAATGAAACAGTATCACATCCTTAGAAAAGATAGAAGTTAAAAACATTTAAGGCTGAGGAATACAAAAATAACCGAAGTGCATGACAAATATCCATTGTTTAAATGCTGTCTAATTTCCATGTATTTAATTTCTAGCCTTCAAATTCATGGATAAGTCTTTAATAAGTCATTTAACATTTCCATTGGAAAAATTGCATTGTCATTTCTCTCTAGTAAAGATTGAATCTTTCAAAATGCACAACTCTGGAATCTTGAGAATCAATTTTTAAAATGTATATAGATAGTTAAAAAATGTTTAGAAATTTTGTTTTCCATTGATTCTTGCAGATTTTCCTGAGTTGCTAGTAATTTTAGGTCTGACATGAAGACCATTTACTCTGGGCTTTATTAGCCTCTTGTTGGCTTTATAGCATCAACATTTTCTCCACTACTGAAGAGATTGGCATTGCTCCATGCCAGGGACACATCTAAATAATGGGGCTACTGAGACATTCATCTGAGTTCTAGGTGCCAGCTGGATGCTAACAAGCTACTTTGTCTTGGCCAGGAAATTTAAATACAGGACTAGGGTGGAAAATTAAACATTTGCCCCAGGTTAAGATGGTCTTCTTTTGCTTCCTGTCCCCAATCTGGCACATAACCTAAAAAGGACCAGTTTCACTGTAAGTCAGTTACTTTCATATCGAACATGGGAGACCCACACACATGAAGGAAGAACTTACAAATCTGATGTATATTTGGTCCTTAGCTAGATTTGTGCTGACTATTGAGATACCCTGCTGGCCATTATTCTTAAACTATCTTTAGAATTAGGGAGAACTCCAAATCTAACCACTTCATTAGCAACACATAAACATTTCATCAAATGACATTGTAATTGTCTTGTAATGAAAATACACATATGTAATGTACATTATTTCCCAAAAAAAAAAAAAATATATATATATAATAAGACTAGCATTTTCATACCATCTCAGCTGGAAGCACGCGAAAGACTATGGTGTTCTGGGTAACTAAATATGGAGGCCAGCTGAGAAATGTGACTCTCTTAAAATTCAACTGTGATTTTTTCAAAGTCTTAATGCTATTAATATCCCACTGTGGGAGAAAAAATGCTGTGCAGAGATTACTAAAAATGTTTTTTTTTTTCTAAATGTTATTTAACTCTTTCTATGATAGAGAAGCCAGTAATCATGACCTTATGGCAGCATCTGTCAAGGAAAGTGTTAAAAATATAAGTAAGTTTATGAATGAAACATTAATTTTTAAGAGTGTGAGCTTCATACCGAAGCAGGGATGTTCGGTATTTTTTAATGGAGACAATGCATGTAAAATTATTGATTGCTTACATTTTCCTGCTACAACTGCAACGATTCAGCAGTAGGACATTTTCGATATATATATATTTTATTTGTATTTTAAGGTTTAATTTGTTATTTTGAACTTCCTTTTTTTAACTGCAGATTGGTGAGCAGTACAATTGCCAAGCAAACTTATGGCTGTAAAGAGATAAAACTGCATGTGTGGACAGATTACTGAGCCTCATTTTAATGAGGCGTGTACAAAGTTTTAATACATTTTGTAAATAAAATATAAAGAAAATGGATTTTTTAAGTTGGTATTGCTTGTCATTCTATATGGGACTAGGAAAAGCAGATTTTTTTCATATTTGAACATTTCATTATGTAATATGCAAAATGTAATGTCAAATATTAGATTCTTCTTGACATACATGAATTGTGTGACTAGTAAGCATAGCTTATCCATTCCCCTGTATATTGAGAATTTATAGCTAGCATTTGCCATTAGTCACCTTTAAGACAGCTTGCATCAGCTTGTTTCATGTGCTCCTTTGTCATTTTAAAAGTATGGTATTCATTTGCTTTACAGTGAGAGCCTAAAACTTATAAAAAAAAAATATAAATCTATGTCCATGAGCTCAAACTTGAAAACTAATAAACTATGCAATTCCCTGCTGCCAGTTTAGTGTGCTCTCAACTCATATGGATGAAAAGGGTGATGGCAGACACCTGACATATCATCACCATGGAAGTCATGTGCTGCAATTTTCACAGTAATAAGATGGTGGGGCACATACCAATGCAGCAACAGAGACCAGAGAAGAAGTAATAAGGTAAGCCCATTGCACAGTTATTATTCTTCAGTTTGGAGATCAGATGCTTAACCTCTTCCCACCGTGTAGTCATCATTTTTTGGCTCTTTGTTTTCTTCCAAAAGTCATATTTTTTATTTTTCCAACTCAATAGACATATGAGGGCTTTTTTTTGGGGGTGGGGAGGTTCGGGGCTAGGTGTGCTTATTAATGGTGCCATTGAACGTACCATGTAGTGTACTTGGAAGCCAAAAACCAATTTCTAAGTGGGCTGAAATGTGAAAAAACATACATGCACCATGTTTGTGGGGGCTCTGTTTTTATGGCATTCACTCTTCAGTTAATGATGTGTTATCTGTATTCTGCATGTTAATACAATTCCAATGATATCAAATATGTAGGGTTTTCGTTATGCTTTAGCACTTTTAAAAAACAAAAACATTCTCTGTCTCATAACTTTGCGCTGCAGAGCCATTTCCTGCGGCCACTAACTTTTTTGTTTTTCCACCTATAGGCCTGAGTGAGGGTGCATTTTTTGTAGGCTAAAGTGTATTTCTTGTTGGTACCATTATGGGGTACATTCTTTTTGATCACTTTTTAGTAAAATTTTTGAGTACGTGAAATGGCCAAAAAAAATTCAATCTTTGTGTCTGGATTTTTTTTCTTCTACAATATTAAGCATACGGGATAAATAATGTTAAATTGTAATAGATCAGACTTTTACAGATGCAGCTATACCAGCTATGCAGTGTAACTTTTAATTTTCTTATTTTTATTTCGAATATGGCAAAACGGGAGTGTTTTGAACTTTAAATAATTTTCATTATTTTTTACACTTTTAATACTACGGTTTTGACTTATATTATCTTTTCTATGCAGAAAAAGAAAGCTGGTTCTCCAGTGCCACCTATAGATGTTTTGTAAAACAAAGCCCAACCAATGAAAGAACCTTGAAACAGGACTCGAGATTAACAACCATGAAGCACCTCTACTTCCACCAACCAACAGTGTTGCAAAGCATCTCAGTGTCACAACATTAATTTTCTCTTGACAGCCTAGGGTTCCTATACAACAGCCCTCCACTGCCTGATACCTCCTCTTTTCGGATCTCAGATCTAGAAAGCCTTATTTCTGCTACCAAAAGCATCCTTATACTGTACAAACATAGTACAGCCATGCAAGAAGTGTTACTTAAAGGGGTTATCCGGAAGTTTAAAGATTGCATAGTACACTATAAACAGCATTTATATTGAAAAGTAAAGATATTCCACTACCTTTGTGTGTTTCTTTTCTTTTTCCTCCTTATTCATCCATCATAAGATTCACTTTTTGCAGTGAAACTTTCTGCTTGTGGGAGTGTCAGTAGTTCTTCAGCATCTCTTTCCTCTACAACCTCCCCAACTGCATTCCATGTCTAGGAACTTTCCTCCACATTATCACTGCTTAATCTACTTTGTTGGAACATTATTGTGTGAATCCCCACCAACTCTGTATTTGCTGTCATGATAATGTTGATAATGTCCAGGCCAGGGAAAGTTTTTGCCTTTGGTTTTATTCTTACATCAGTTAGAAATGCCAGAAGGTTGAGGCCTTGATGATTTTGCTTTGGGGCTGGTAGCTTCAAAATATTCATTTGAATGTATGTTTGAATATCTATTGATTTCACTGGATTCTGGAGACCTTCTATAGAACAGTACTGTGCTTAAGCTGATCTGGCTAACAAAGGGGGTATAATCCAATTATACTTCACTATCTTAAAATGACCAAATCCCAAACTGTTGAAAGACTTGTCTAAACTTGGAGGGGTTTTATATAGTATTTATTTTCATATTCTGCCAAAAAGAGAATGATGAAGGCTCATCGTTTTCCTTTTGTTCTAATCAATTAATAATTAAAGAATTATAACATTTACTGACATGACATGGTGCCACCTGGTTTTTAAAGTGTATATCAAGATGTATTTCTACCTTACTAAGCTGAGTGTTGGTGGACACTTTTTCTCAGAGTAGTGATCTTGTGTTCAGTAAAGCAGCCGATTGCCATTGTTTGCTCTTTTGCTTAAAACGGCTTCCGGAATCGAACCTTACACTGGCCTCTGATTAGCAGAGAATCTAGGTTTTCACCCATTAGCACCTAAACAGGGATTTGACTTACCTGCTGGGAGTTCTCTGAAGGCTAGTTTTTGACAGGTGTAGCTAGGAGGAACCATAATCAGAGATGGCACCTGATCACGAAGAGTGGAAGACTAAGTGGACAACAACAATGGATGTGAAGTCCAAGTAATGCAGGAACAAAACAGTGTTAGGTCCTGAAGTAGTAGTGTTGTGCTTCAGATTTGGGTCACTGTAAAATTGGAACTACCAGAAAAAAACTACTCCTTTAAAACATACCTTTTAATAATAATACCCATAAAAATTACAAAATATAAACTGCAAAAAAGTGATAGGACACCTACCAGGGTGCGAGGGACCATATACCTACAATATCCCCTAAGACTACACACCCTATATGCTCTCACAATCGGAGAACCCATCCCCATTAAGGATGACCCCATCTAAACTCCTAAACTTTCCCGCTGACACGACAGTACTGCCTCCTTTTGAGTACTACCCACGGAACCTCACAAATTGAAGATAGAAGGACAAACTGTAAAAAATCAGCAATCTGTGATACCGAAATAAACAATATGCAAAGGAACAAACAATACAATATAGCAAGTAAATAGCACCTATAAAGAAATGTATAAAGTGCCTAATACTTATCAGTAACCAATTGAACCAAAATGGTAAATTAGGTCAATGCGATGACAACAAACAAGCGTCATTACAGAAAATGCGCCACTACAAAGCCCCAAACGCGTTCGTCCCATTCCAGGGACTCCTCAGTGGGTCAGACAACACATATCCATCTACAAAGATAAATAAATAAATAAATAAAAAAACACACTCAAAACAATCAAGACAATAAGTGAACATTAATATAACAAATAACAAAAGAAAATCCTAATCTTCAGTACATTCAACGCCAAGATTCAAGTAATGTTTAGCCTATACATGGTAGTTTGTGTATCTCCCTATAATGGAGGGTCTACCACCAGCTCAGGGGCACTGCGATGAGGGAGCCCCGATGGCTCCCACTTACGGCAAATTCGTGCTCCTTGGCTGGTGGAGAACACGGAGGTCTTCAGTGACGAAGAGGAGAATGTGTGGATGGACCGCGTCATATTCTGGGAGCGGTACATCGACGACATTTTTTGTACTCTGGAAGGGAAATATGTCGTCTTTCACGGATTTTGTTGCCTCCCTTATACCAATAATAAATTATTAAGATTGAGATTATACATCACTGCTAATGAAATTATTTTATACTATACCGGTTTTTAGACCTCCCCATCCTCGAAAAATGCTGATATACAGGTTATAGCCACGAAGGATCTTTTAGAAAAGACACTGCCACCAATAGCCTCCTCATGAGGGGTATAAGTCTGTCACCCGAGACCACTCATTAGTGGTGTATTCCTCGGGGGCAGTATCTTCGCTTGAGGAGGAATTGCTCTGATTTTCAACTTTTAGTGAGTCCAAGCAGAGATATGAGGATAGGTTTAACAACTATGAGGTTAATCCCAGTCCTCTCTGAAAGAGCGTAGCCATAGATGCAATACAGGAGGGAGTTGGCTTGGTCTTTTGGTCCAGACAAAACAGTGTCAGGACTTGTAGGTGTCACTAGAATGATCTTCCGGATCATTGGAGTAAAATTTCCACAGGCCAGATAGGGTCTATGACATTGTAAGAGAGATTTTGGAGAATTACCTCCTGCCGGACGACGTTCTTAAGGAGATACTGCCTGCCACTCCGTCATTTACCCTATCGAGGGGGGTGCGAAGCCTCATAGACCGCTGTGTGAGGAGCCACATTGTGGCCCCACAAAGAGGAGAGACTTGGCTGGGTAACAACCCAACGGGTGGTTTAAATGCGGTATGTGCAAATTTGTCAATATGTTGACAATATGTAAAACATTTTAGGGTGATCGACTTGTATTAGGTTCCCACGAAAATACTATCAAAGGATTCCATTAACTGCACATTCCGTGGTGATTTGTCCTATCTGGCCACATGCACACGTTGCAAGCTCAGTACGCTTGGTAAACACGTAGAGAAATGACGAGAAAGAATGTGGTGAACACATTGGTATATCAAAAAACAGCATTGATACACCAATATGCAAGACACTGTATGGGAATAGCATAATGGTAGGAACTGATGTGGATGCCATTTATGGTATTGATTTGGTGAAACCCCCAGTGAGAGGAGGCGACTGGACAAACTCATTTCTAACAGCGTTGAAACACTATGGGATTCTATAGGCTTGACTGTATTTTTCCAAAGGGCTGAATGAGTCACTGTCCTTCACGTGCATTCTGTTAATTATCGTTTGGAGATTCTATTATACAATTAGACCCCATAGGAACACAGATTCCTTATTATCTTCTATACAGCCAAGACATCCATGTCGACTTAGATATATATCTTAATGTATTCACTAGCTTCATTTTCCACTTATGTAGTATTACGATAGTATCTACCTTATATCGAAGTATATCTAATTATATAACTAAAGAGCACTTGTTCATAACATCTGCTAGTAACAAGATGCTTAGGGTATTGCGCATCGCTGGTAGTCACAGTAACGTGCAGTGGAAACACTCTTTTTTTTCTTTTCCTCTTATTATGCGTTATTGTATAAAGTGCCGATTTGCGGCATTGCGTGGGATATGCGCGTGTATAAAAGAATAATGTGTTTAATTACTATGCCCGGTGCGCGGGCGCTATTCTTGGTTCTACATTTCGGCGGCTACTGAGTATGGTGGGCCCGGGTGGGGCCGTGTCGCTATGGTGAGCGGTGCTGATAGCTGCTCCGAGTCCTATCTTTATTCGTCCGTGCATCTGCGGTGCTTTTTTTTTGGCGCCTCGCTGGTGCATGCGCCGTCATTCGAAAACTAAGCCGAAATTGCGCCGAGCCATCGTTTATTACTGTCCCTTGCATTTGTGGTACATGTTCTATTTGTAGGGCGTCAGGTCGTTGGCGCAAGCGCCGTCAGTGGAAAACGAGGCTGATGCCCGTATGTGCCTTGTTGGATATGCTCAGTACCTAGCGTAGAGCTCCGATCTGTGGAACATGTTTTTGTGAGTGAGTACATTCATTTTGATAAGTGATGGGGGCTTTTTTTTCCCCCCTGTTTGGGGGGAGTGTTCCCCTTGGGGGGGTTATACATCACGGCCATTTTTAGGAACCATGCAGAAGGGGGTTGGGACCCCTTTTGTTTTCGAACTGCCCAATTCTTCATGGCTAAAAATTCCCAAGGTGTTGCAACGAGCTAAAATGGTACCAAGGGGCCCCAAAGGTCCCAAAAAAAAAATTTCCCCCACACCATGACCCCCCCACAACCTAAACCCTTTGATAAAAAGGCGGAGGATCCGCTTTCATGTTGGCCCAAAAATTTGCCTCCCATCCGAAGTCGAGCAAAATCGAGCCTCAGACCAGGCAAGTTTTTCAATCTTCTACGTCCAATTTCGGAGCTTGGGAAAATTTGGAGCTCTTTTCCTGTTCTTAGCTGAAAGGGTGGCCCCCGGTGGGGGTCTTCTGCTGTGAGCCCATCGCCTCAAAGTTCGCCTTTAGGTTTTCAGAGATGCTTTCTGCTACCGGGTTTTTTAACGGATGGCATTGAGTCACTGTTGCCTTTCTTCAGCTCGAACCGTCGCCCTTTCCCTTTTTGCCCTTGGCATCAACAAGGCATTTGCCACAGGACGGTCACTGGATGTTTTTTCTTTTTGGGGACCTTCTCGTAACCCTTAAAGGGGGTTGGTCAAAAACCCGGGAGATCAGCATTTTCTAAAAACTCAGACCCCCTTTGGCCCCAAAAACCCAAAGCATTTTAAAAGGCCTCAAATCACCTTTTTTTTTCCCTACTGATGCTCGGTTTGAACTGGGGAATTGTCTTGACCTGTCTACTGTTTTAATGACTATTGCCGCCTGGAATGGTGATTAAAAATTTAAGTTTTAAAACGAGCATACGGGTTTACCTAAAAGGGCCGGTGAGTTTAATTTTCCCCCAGGGTGTATCTTAGCTGGGACACTAGACACTAAAACCGATGTGTTAGTCCCCATTATGGGAAACACCAAAATTTCCTGATAGGAACCATGATCTTGGGGAGATGTCTGAGTTCGGATTTTTTTGTTTTTTGATTTATTAAGTTCACTATTGTTTGATTGTTTAAAAGTGTTCTTTAATTATTTATTTATCTTTGTAGTGGATTGGGGGTTTCTACCCACTGAGGGGTCCCCGGAAAGGGGCGAAACCGTTTGGGGTTTAGTGGGCATTTCTGTAATGACGCCGTTTGTTGTCACGCAGACCTAATTCCCCCTTTTTGGGCAATTGGACAGATAAGATAAAGGGACTTTTACATTTCTTTTTAAAGGGGTACTTACTTGTTCTGTTTGTGTTCTTTGATATCTGTTCTATTCGGGGATCACAGTTTGATTTTTCTGTTTGCCCCATTCTTCTTTGTGGGTTCCGTGGTTGTACCAAAAAGGGGGCGACTGTGTGTAGGGGACAGTTTAGGTTTAGTTGGGGTCGCCCCTTATGGGGGGGTTCTCCGTTGTGGAGGGAATAGGGGGTGTAGTTAGGGGAATTTGGTATATGGGCCCCACCCCCCGGAGGGGTCCTATCCTTTTTTGGTTTAATTTTGTAATTTTTATTTGGGATTTTAAATTTTAAAAGGTAGTTTTAAAGGAGTGTTTTTTTTTTGGTAGTTTTTATTCTCTATTCCCGTAGGCTTTTTTATGGGAAAGTTTTTTTTGGGGTCACTGTAAAATTGGACCTCAATCTAAGCAATATCATTTGGGCTGGTATGAGTAAAATTTTGCCAAAAATCTCCAAAAAAATCAATCCTAACCTTTAGTTTAGTTTAGGGATAGTGTCAAGGTTAGTGCTAGAGAACGAAATTTGGTTTGAGACATCCTGAACCTGTATTTTTTTTTTTTTTACAAATTCAATTGATCTAGTTTGTGAAGTGAACAGGGTACCATTCAAGCAACACTATAGTAGAAAAATTTTAACAAAGGTAGAAGGTAATTATTAAAATCCAATGGTCTGAAGCAGGTATTATTAATGGAATGATGGTGAGAGGGAAAATGAGTATGGATGGAGCAACTATGCAGATACTTTTAGAAGCATCTCCACTGGTCCTAGCACAAACAGTGATGAATGATGTGCGGTGATTCCAGCACAGGAAGCATGTAATATCACTACATATTGATCCTATGCTGCTTATAAGGGAATGACTATAGACCAAGCCATCTATGCTTCTGAGGAAATACTTCTGAGCAGGCAAGTACTATTTTTTTTACTGCTCCAGACTCTATGCTAGAATTGTTATCTGTCTCATAGTGAACTTACTGTGGACTCTCTTCATAGATGCTAGTAGATTGCCTGGTACCTTGCTAATAATATATTTACTGCTGCCAGAGAGAGAAAAAGACTAGAAGCTGTTAGTCCCCAATAAGTTCCCAGACAGTCTCCACCTCCCTCTGGCAGCTATCAATTTAGCCTTTAGTATATGCCCAGTCTAACTACTCCTTTGCCAGTTGTGAATATAGTTCCCAGGCTGAAGGGGACTGACTAGGGGCTATATTGGGTTGAGCATAGATTGGTTATTTTAAAATTCTACATGGAGAACCTAATTTCTCCTAATAGCACAGAGTGGAGTGGGGATGGGGGTTAGTCATGCTGCTGATTGTCAGTAGATTCTGTTGCCACATTTATGTTATCCACATATTTCATAACATTGTTTTTAGGCAGGTGACCTTCACTGAACCTTAGACCCAGGGGCCTCCAACAACCTTGATTTTTCAAAGCTATAGTGATGTCAAAGTCTGAATTTCCATAGCTACATGACATTGACAGCTTACACAATCAGTAATGGAAAAATACATGAATAATATAAATTATGCTTAGCAATCCCAATCAGTTTTATGCTGCCCCAGATAAAAGAGAAGGGACACAAAAGACCTAATGGTCGGCTACCTCCCAGGATTGCTGCCAAGGTGCTGTTAATGTTTATGTTAATTGTAAAGGGATATATCTTTAAGATTTCCATTAATTATTCCCATCATTTTAAAGCCAATGTCTATGTCACGTCAGAGGAGGTGCAGTGGGCCCTGAAGGCCACCCAGCCCACTGTCCCTGCCTACTTTGCGTGCTGCCCTAGGCGGGAGACCTCAACTGGACGACAGCCCCTACGATGCTAAGTGCAGGGCCGTCAGGGAAACACAATGTCAAACAGACCAGGTCGATAACGGTCGGGAACGCCAAAGCCAAAACGGGAACCAGAAGAGAAACGGAGAACAAGCCGGGGGTCAAACACTAGCGGTCACGCGGTACAAAACGGAGGACAAGATCGAGGTCAATAAACAAGCCGAGGTCAAATACTAGGAAGACAATAACAATAAACGCAGGGGAATAACACACGGGAACCCTTTCACAGGCAAGGCCTGAGAGGTCTGAGCCAGTTTAAAAGGTTTTCCCAGACACCGCCCCCGCAGCTGATTGGTGCGGCGTCCAGGCCCTCTGATTGGCCTGAGCGACAAACCCCTTGTTGGGAGAGGCTGCAGAGTTGTCACTCCTGAGCTTCAAAGCAACCTCTCTCCCCGGGCATGGGTCCAGAGCAGAGGGTTTAACCCTTACCAGGCGTTGCCGCATACAAACAGAAGATTGCCTGCCTGGACGTATGACAGTCTAGCTTAACTACGTTAAGAAAATATGATCTTCCTACACTACAAGATAATGATTTCTTACTAGAAAAACACAAATTGGCATTTGTTTATACAAGGTAGCTTTTCTATTAATTATACTAATCCTTAGGGTAACAGGTGAGGTGTAGAGACCTTCAAGTGTATAATCTTCATTGTAAACTACAATGCAATACGCAGATCAATTTCTATTCTACCAGTCTCTGTCAGTCCTGAACTTCAGGTTAATATTGTACCATGTTAGCCATAGAAAGCAGTAGAAAAGTGAAGAAATCAGGTGATACTTTTTAGAGGCTGAGTAGAGTACTAGCTTTTTTTCATGCATCTGATACTGTGTGTGCAGTGTGCCACCATAGACCTCTATGTGGAGGAAACAGGGCAGACACTTAGCACAGGAACTCACACCGATTCGCTTTTACTAACAGCAGGACAGATTTCCCAATTGCCGCACATTTCCCAGGAGAAGACTTGTGAAGATTTTATGAGTTGTGGTCTCAATGGGACATTTTGATATTCAGAGAGAGAGGGAGGAATGGGAATACAAGTTAATGCAAACATTTCAAACTTAGTAATATGGGCTTAATGTCCAGTTTCATTTCACACTATGTGTGAACTATGAGGGACACAAAGCTAATGATCCTCCTGTCACACCTCACAAGTTTACAGGCTATTTATTTCTTAACCTGTAGTAAATAACTTCTTGGCTTATACTGAATTTTTTTATTTTTAAAGATTTTAAGATCTTTTGAAGATCCCTGTCTAAAGTGTATGAAAAGCCCGTGAATTTTGAGTTTCATGTTTAATGAATAGAGCTAGTACTCTTGAAAGCTTACCATTAAATATACTCAGGCTCCAAAGGGTATCACCTGATTTCTTCACTCTTCTGGTGCCAAACACCACTACACGTTGCACCTCATAAAGCTTAGATTTAAAATGTAATTCTATGTCAGACATACATACTTTGCTTTATTTATCTTGGATAGGTATTTTATAATTTATTATTATTATTATTATTATTTATCATGGTTTATATTTAATTTAGACAGTCTGCAAAGTTTACAATTCTGCTAATTCTCTGAGAGTAGTACATTGCTGGAGACTAGATCATAGTCCACACTTAGATCAAAGGGCTAATGTGATGGTTTGGAAGTGGGCAGATAAACTACAAACAGATTCCGTGAAGGAGCCAGCAGACATACTTTAACTTTGAGAGTTAATCACAAGCTATAATTTATAGGCCAGCATTTATAACACTTCTCTGCTTTATGTGTAGACTTTGACAGTGAAATATTGTTTTCTTTCAAGCTTAATCTAGTTACTTCAGACTCCGATAAGGAAGAACAGGCTTCATAAACTAGAGGCAACTTTTTTTTCATCCCATTCATCTTCACTATTAACAGTTTTTGTAGTGCATTTAAACTCATCCAACTTTTTTTGTAATGACCGAAATTCACTCAAGAAATATGGTTATATGGAGCTTTTTACGTATTATACAGTTGTGGGCCACCACTACAGCTGCCATTTAATAGTTTATTGTGGTATTCAAATCGTTGCACTGCTAAAGAGAGGGACAAGTACTGCTATATATTGATTTCAGAAAAATGGCAGGGAGTTTTCTATGCATTCTAATAGCACGGTACTTTGGTTCTCAAGGCCAAAAGAGGTCAAGCGTGCAACTAAATTTCATTTTTTAATAGAGTGGCCATTCTATGTATATATATAAATGTTATTTAATTGTTTACAGCTAGAATGTAAACTATGCTGTTGGTGGCATCAAATCACAATGAATACACAAAAGCACAGACTCAAGTCTAGCACTAAGGGCGACATGTATGAATCTCGCCACGTCAGGGCGCACCTTTCCGCCGGTTTTCTGCGCCTGATTTATGTCGGCGCCGGGGCGCGCTCATGCATTCCATGTAAAGTCCGCCGCACCTCGCTAGTGTTTGAGGCGCAGTGCGGGACTTAGGCGCAGTGCGGCGCTGCACCTATGATTCGCCGTCCGAGGAGGTGCGCTCATACATGCAGGAAAAAGTCAGCCGCGCCTCGCCAGTGTGTGGGGAGCAGTGCGGGGACTGAGGCGCAGAAGGGACTGCGTCGAAAATCTGTTCCGATGCGAGACCGGCTGGAAAACAGCGAGAAATCATTCCACATGTCGGTTCGGAGTATGAATAAAAAATCGCCTTTATAAAGGCGTAAAACATTCTCAGAAAAAGAGCTGAAACCTCAAAAATAAAAAATACATAAAACAAAATCACTTTCCAATATCTTAATTCAAGAATTAGGATATTGGAAATTGCCGGGAAATACAGTAATTCAAATTCTGAAAGCTATTCTCATTGGTCGGCAGAAACCGGCCAATCAGAATAGGAGCGACAGTGAACCATTAAAACCTATGGAGAACTATTGACCAATCAGAATCTAAGGCGGGACAGTTCAAAATAAAGTAAAAATGCAGAAAAGAGCTAATTGGCTGAGCTAGCGGGGGCTTGGCTATCCCAACCAATCAGAATAGGAGCGACAGGGACCCATTATAGCCTATGGAGAAGTTTGAACCAATCAAAATCAAAGGCAGGACAGTTCAAAATACAGTAAAAATGCAGAAAAGAGCTGATTGGTTGAACTAGCGGGGGCTTGGCTATCCCAGCCAATCAGAGCGCGAGCTACTTCTCCCATTATAGTCTATGGAGAGATGGGCGCAATGAAATCTCGGCTCTCAGCGCCGTGTGGCATGGAGTATGATTAAAAAATCCTTTTTATTAAGTGTAAATCATTATCAGATAAAGCGCTGAAACCTTCTATAAAAATAAAGCAGTTAAATCCCTAACAACGCGTTTGTCGCCGAGACCGGCGCTACATAAGGAATTGCAATAGAAAGAATTGCCAGGAATTACAGTAATTCAAATTGTTTAAGCTATTCTGATTGGTCGGCATAAACCAGCCAATCAGAATAGGAGCGACAGTGTCCCATTCTAACCTATGGAGGAGAATTGACCAATCAGAATAGGAGCGACAGGGACCCATTCTAACCTATGGAGAAATATTGACCAATCATATTCAAAGGCGGGACAGTTCAAAATACAGTAAAAAAGGCAGAAAAGAGCTGATTGGTTGAAGCGGTGGGGGCTCGTCCAGCTTAGCCAATCAGAGCGCGAGCTACTTTCTCATAGAGTTCTATGGGAAAAGAAATACAGAGCAAGCTCTGTTTGTGATTGGCTAAGTTAAAAGAGGCGCGGTTATTTGGACCAATGGGAGAGCGAGCGACGCTCCTATGGGTTTTCTAATGCAATCTGAAATAAAACTGTACATGGCCGAAATCAAATGATAATACTGCCGAAGTTGTCCCGATGTGTATATAAAATGAATAATAATATGGTGGTAAATAAAAAAATATATTAATTCAATAAAATCAGGTTTATTTCTTTATTTTCGTTAGCCAAGGATCAATAGTATTGGTGTAACGAAAATAAAGAAATAAAAGGATTTTATTGATTTAATATTTTTTTTTCTTTACCCCCATATTATTATTCATTTTATATACACATCGGGACAACTTCTGTAGTCTTATCATTTGATTTCGGCCATGTACAGTTTTATTTCAGATTGCATTAGAAAACCCATAGGAGCGTCGCTCGCTCTCCCATTGGTCCAAATAACGGCGACTCTTTTAACTTAGCCAATCACAGAGCTCGCTTGGAATTTCTTTTTCCCATAGAACTCTATGAGAAAGTAGCTCGCACTCTGATTGGCTAAGCTGGACGAGCCCCCGCCGCTTCAACCAATCAGCTTTTTTCTGCCTTTTTACTGTATTTTGAACTGTCCCGCCTTTGAATATGATTGGTCAATATTTCTCCATAGGTTAGGATGGGTCCCTGTCGCTCCTATTCTGATTGGTCAATTCTCCTCCATAGGTTAGAATGGGCCACTGTCGCTCCTATTTTGATTGGCTGGTTTATGCCGACCAATCAGAATAGCTTAAACAATTTGAATTACTGTATTTCCCGGCAATTCTCTCTATTGCAATTCCTTATGTAGCGCCGGTCTCGGCGACAAACGCGTTGTTAGGGATTTAACTGCTTTATTTTTATAGAAGGTTTCAGCTCTTTTTCAGAGAATATTTTACAACTAATAAAAATGATTTTTTTATTCATACTCCATGCTGCACGGCGCTGAGCGCCGAGATTGCATTGCGCCCATCTCTCCATAGACTACAATGGGAGAAGTAGCTCGCGCTCTGATTGGCTGGGATAGCCAAGCCCCCGCTAGCTCAACCAATCAGCTCTTTTCTGCCTTTTTACTGTATTTTGAACTGTCCCGCCTTTGATTTTGATTGGTTCAAACTTCTCCATAGGCTATAATGGGTCCCTGTCGCTCCTATTCTGATTGGCCGAGATAGCCAAGCCCCCGCTAGCTCAGCCAATCAGCTCTTTTCTGCATTTTTACTGTATTTTGAACTGTCCCGCCTTAGATTCTGATTGGTCAATAGTTCTCCATAGGTTTTAATGGTTCACTGTCGCTCCTATTCTGATTGGCCGGTTTCTGCCGACCAATGAGAAAAGCTTTCAGAATTTGAATTACTGTATTTCCCGGCAATTTCCAATATCCTAATTCTTGATATTGCGCCGTTCTAGATTTTTGGAAAGTGATTTTTTTTATGTAGTTTTTATTTTTGAGGTTTAAGCTCTTTTCTGAGAATGTTTTCCACCTTTATAAAGGCGATTTTTTTGCAATCATACTCCATGCTGCACGGAGTGGACCTCCGAGATTTCTCTTGCGATCTTCTATGCTTCCTCTCATGTTACGTTCTTGCTTCACGTCGCCTCCGCCGGAGCATTTAGACCAAAATGAACCAGGTCTGCCTGTCGGAGCTGCCGAGCGCTGCATTGCGCCGCACTTTGCCGACTCGCGATCGTACATGCCTCGGAGTTTACGAGCGCGCCGTGTCCCACGCCTACACAGCGCCCACACCGCGCCATTGCCCGCCCCTTCATGCGGGGCGCAGCTGAAAGTGCCGAACGCTGCGCCTAACACCGCATCCCCACGTCCGACAGGGGGATTCGGGCCGGGAGGCGCAGGTTACTCCAAAAAACAGGCGAAAGGCCCGATCATACATGTCGCCCTAAATGTGAAGATATGTGTATATGTCTTGTAGTAGTAGCAATTAAACATTTTACAGACGTTAAAATGTGTTGGATTCATTATATATTTACATAAATTACTTCCTTTAATCACGTGTGAATTTAGACATACTAGTTATTAGGATTCGATATTCAGGGACACCCTTGCCTATCAGTTGTTTCATGGGGTTCAAGTGCTTGTCTGAACGCTGTAGCCTTTTCATTGTTTACATTGGGGCTTGCATTGTTTCATACTTGTACACTCTGTACTTTTTGCAGCATCTGTATTTGTTATTGCACCTGTGTCTCAATGAGCCTAGAGACAGACCCTGAATAGTCCGATGTTGATAAGCTATGGGCGGCACAGTGGCCCAGTTTTTTGCAGCACTGCGATTCTGGGTTCAAATCCCACCAAGGACAACATCTGTAAGGAGTTTGTATGATCTCTCTGTGTTTGCATGGGTTTACTCTAGGCTCATCTGGTATTTAGACTATAGGACCAATGGGCAGAGGTGTGGCTTAAACCTCCTGGGCCCTCGTGCAAAATTGATTAAAGGGCCCCTACATACCATTCCCTATTTATTAATACTGGTGTTTTCCTATGGGCCCCCTTAAGCTTCAGGGCCCAGTAGCAACTGCTACCCCTGCACTCTCTATAGCTACGCCCCTGTCAATGGGAACAGGGACCAATGTGAATAATGAACATCTCTGTAAAGTGCTGTGGAATATAATGGTGTTAAATAAATACAACAATAAATAAATGAATAACATGAATATATAGAGTCTAGCATGAAGAAAAGTGATCCATTCAAAATGGCTTCTTAACCCCGATATGTAGGCAGAGGTCACAAAGAAAATCAAACTGATGCTTTCCTGTGAGCTAGACACCTGGGATAGCAGGAACAACGTCCCTGTTACTGTGCTGCATAGACTGTCAGGTGAAGAGGATGACGAGGTCTGAGCAGGCAGCATAACACTGATGCATCTATGGCAGAAAGCAATGGCATCTACTTTGAGGTGAGTAGGAAGAGTTCTGGCCACTCTGCTGCCCTGTCAGCCATTCAGTAAGCTGACATTATGCTGCACAGTTATGCCTCTTGTATCTTCTGCCCTACTACCCACCCTCCTCTTCTGCTACCCCAAAAATAAAATACAAATCCCTGTTGGTAGCTTTACACCAGTGGTTAAACACATATGCAGGTATACTCAAGATAATGGCCCAACATTTGCTAAGCAGTTCATGGTAGGTTCATGCTAGTAAGGTGGGACAGGTTATCAAATCTGATAAGCGCAGGAAATGGATGACGATTTATGTCAAACATAGTTTGATCATGCTGTTTCAAAGAGCCATAGGCCGCTTCAGACTCATGTTTGCTAGTTAGGTTGTGGGTGGTTCTATAGCAGTGATAAGCATATCAGCTCGTCTTTTTGCAATGACATGACTGCAGGAGATGTAATATAGAGCACATAGCTACAGAGCTCAAATAGGTGAAAACCAGTGATTATCAAAGGTAAACAATCTCCTTTGTTTGTTATATATAACACACTCTGTTCTCACACTGCTGTCCATTCTGGTGACTCACATAGGACAAAGAGCAGAGAGACGAGAGGAGAGCAGGGCGGTAACTAGAGAAACCTGTTTACACACAGAGCAAATAAAATCTTTCTAATCTACTAACTAGAGCAATATCAAACAAGTAATATATTTGGCAAAAGTTTTTATTTACCATCCCCTACATGTTGAGAGCTAACCTTTGTAGTGAGAAAATCCCATTAATGCAATGACCACATGATGCTTTTACTTTTGTTGTTTTGGGAGCAGAATACATGTATATTCTGTATCCATATTACAAGTGTAATTCATCCACAAACCATGTCCCACTGATTTCAATAGATAATACTTAGTAGTTCACAGTCTGTATTTTTACACATTGAAATATATTTGTTGAAATAAATAGGTGACATATTTTCCAAATGTATTGTATTGGACTGTATTCTGAAAAAACACATTGATATACACGTCCGAGTAGCACATTCGATTTTGGATTCCTACATCTAACTGTATTGTGAACTCTAATTTTATTTTGCATATAAAACTGCAAAATTATACAATGTCAAGGAGAGATTTTTCCCCTTTCGAAGCCACTCTTGCCTCTCACCCAGCCAACCAGTAAGTTCTACACTGCACTGACAAGGGGCAAATACCCCAAAACAGTTGTCTGTAGTTGGACTTAACTGGTTTGGCTCAAATCCCTTTCACATTGCTAGTCTCCTGCGAACTACATGTGAACTGAGGATAACTACATCCAATAGAGTGCTTTGTGGAGCTCCACAGCTCTTTTCCCATAAGCCATTGCTTTATGCAAAACAGTCAGTGAGGTCTGAATGGCAAGTAAACCCTCACACCGACCAATTTATTGTTCCCTCTTCTCAAGGAGAGATTTTTCCCCTTTTGATGCCATTTATAAGAAAATGTAGTAAAAAAAAACATCTCCACAACCAGGAAGAGAATGAAGTTGGGAGAAAGGCAGAAGAGGAAACAATAGAAGCGCTCACTGGGTGTAATAGTCTTAAATTGAATGAAAGTGTAATATTGGAAAGTACTTAAAATATTTTCAAACATTGGTGTGGTTACGCTAACACAGGAACAACACTACACTACATCTTGAAAAGGATCCTGCTGCAGTTCCACAGTTTTACACCACTGCTTTCCCAAAGGGAAAATTATCTATACATTGCACAAAGGATTAATAAGTGCAGTTTCCCAAACTTCAATATAAGGGCTTGCAGGCACGGGATCACCAAATAAATGTTTATTTTAATATTGCATGGGTTTGGGATAAAAACCCTTATGAGGTTCACATACTTATTATGTGGAACTGATGAAGAAACTACACCCTTTCATCCCCTGTGCAATGTATTTCTAAAAAAAATGATGTTCTTGTTTTCAATGAAACATGTGTGATCTGCAAAAATATGGTTTACCACTGTACAGGTTGCAGTAAAAATAACACAATTATTCAGCCTTGTGTCCCCGGAAACATCTCATAACGTTCTAAAAAGTTTTGTGTTGGTTGGATTGAGTTTTAATCAGATCAGCAGTAAGTTTTTTGTTGTTTTAATGTACATTTTTATTGCAAACCACAGTCTGCAGAAATAAATGTTACATTGTGTAGAAAAGTGACTAGACATGTTAAAGACTGTCTTCACCTTTGAAAACCATATTGCATTATTACATTATTATTTTTTAAAAAATTTAAAAACAAAAAGTTTTTTTCAAAAAAAAAAACCCCAAATGATGATTTCAGATTTTTAAATTTTAATTTTACTAATTAAAATTTGAAATGTATTTTTGCTGCTCTCCCCCCTTTATTCCACTTCAGCAAGATCAGACACCCAGGTCTTGTTGGGGCCTTTTGGTTTCCAAGCAGGATCAATACCATAGTTTCTATTCACTACTCTATTCAAATGTTTTATTTCTGGCCTACCTATGCCTTTAAACAATAGGGTGCATTATTTTGACCCTAACAAAAGGCGAGGCGCATAAATTAAAAAAACCCCATTTATAAACGACAAAAACCCTTTCATGCATCGGGCGCATTAACACTGAAAAGGGAACTCGACTATTCACTTTGATGCACCTGCCTTCAAACATGTCCCCAAAAGTTTTTTTTTTTCATCTGTTATTGCGCATAGGAGCCTCACTGCAACTGAGACCTGACTTTTACTGGATTGATAGAAAAATTGGGTGTCACCTGGGTGGGATGGGGTGGAACCCAGCTTACTGGCCACTGGATAGCCTTTCCAGTATCCAGGAAAGCTGTGTAACACAACATAAGTAAGGCAGGGAAGAAGGGAGGATTGGATCCTCCATTTTCCTCTCGGGTAAAGAACACAGGGCAAAAAAGGGCCGTCCTCGCGACTATGTAGGCAGGCACAGATTTTCTTTATGCAATTAAAAAACTTTATTTTTCCATTAATGTTAATAACAATATGTAAAATCAGAAAAAAAAATCCCGGGGGGGGTTAGTAAAATATAACAATTTTTTCCTAAGGATATGCTCTATGAATAAATAAAGTTTTTTTAATTGCATCAAGAAATCTGTGTGTGCCGTTGGTTATATGGACTGTGGATGGATTTTTGGCAACGGGCACCACAGTAATTAAGGGTTGTGCCATACACATTATATATTTTTTCTTGGACTTATATAGGCAGGCAGGCTGGGTACAAGCAGGATATGTACCCAGTAGCCTTCTAATCTTTCGATTTTCAGATCCACCTGACAATGTATTTGAAGTAATGCATATAACGACTGTACTTCAGTCCATTTAAATCATGATACAAACATTGCTGAGACAGATGTACTGATACAGATTGTCGAATTACATTCTCAAATTTGTAGATTACAATCTTAGAAAATAAAATCCTGAGCTAAGATATTTAGTTCTATTTTTGTACTGGATATTGTTAAGAAATCCTCCTAGCTGTCCTCTGTACAGCCATCATACATTACTTTTACAAAGAGCAAGTCAATTAAATAAAAGTAGAAAATAGATTTTTATATGTCAACCTGCTTTAGGCAAACTCATACTGAAAAAAAATCCCTTAAATTACATTTCTTAGGATTGTATTATTTGCTTTTAAAAATCTGACCAGTCCCCCCCAAAATATTTAGCACGCAAATTTTTAAAAAGCAAAATGGTACTTCTTGTCAAAAAATTTTTAGAGGTTGTGCGACATTACATTTTATTTCTCTGTCTTGACTTTCTCCCATTTTAAGCTTTGGATTATTAAAATTCAAACTAAAATATCCTATTTCCATAAACATTTACTGTACTGGATATTGGGTGAATAAGAAGGTAAATTAAATGTCCCTCCAGCCCTGTAGTATTTCTTTAAAACCCTGTATTTTACAAAGTTATACTGTGGGGTATTTTAG
>JAODAL010019948.1:0-70672 GCA_025379985.1 Phyllomedusa bahiana | reverse complement strand
TTCATTTGTGCCACACAGTGGCCCTAATACTGTTTTTTGCCACCTACAGAATGTCATTGTGCCACTGCCTGGCCTCGTACGGCTGCCTGTTTGTGACCCTCTACACTGTGTGAATTGTGCCAATACTGTGGCCTAATACTGTTTGCCACCTCCAGAATTCATTGTGCACACTGTCTGACCCATGCTGCTGCTGTGGCGCTGCGTTTCCTCCACACGGGTGTCATTGTCCCACCTGCCGACCTCATGCTCTGTCCCCCGGCCGTGACCATCCGCTCTCAGTCCATTGTGCCATTTGTGGCTTCTCCTGTTTTGCCCCCCAGAATGTCATTGGTGCCACTGCCCGACCTCGATACTGCTGCTGTTGTGACTTCCCACTCTCAGTCATTGTGCCACTCTGTGGGCCTAGCCCTGTTTTTCCACCTCCAAATTCATTGTGCCACTGCCTAACCTCATGCTTCTGCCGCCGTGACCTCCGCACCTCAGTCATTGTGCCTTCTTTGCTTCCTCTTGTTTTGCCACCTCCAGAATGACCATTGTGCTACTGCCTGACCTCATACTGCTGCTGTTGTGACCCTACACAGGTGTTGTGCCACTCGTGGCCTAATACTGTTTGCCCACTCCAGAATTTCATTTTGCCACTGTCCTGACCTCATGCGCTGCTGATGCTGCTTCGTTCCTCCACACTGTGTGCATTGTGCCACATTCTGAACCTCATGCTGCTGCTGTGGCTGCTGAGCCGTGTCCTCCACACTGTGTCATTGTCCACACCTGACCTCACTGCTCCGCCGTGCCTCCGCTCTCAGTCATTGTGCCATTCTGTGGCTTTCCTCCTGTTTTTGCCACCTCCAGAATGTCATTGTGTCACTGCCAAGACCTCATGCTGCTCCGCCGTGGACCTCCGCTCTCATCCAATTTTGCCATACTGTGGCTTCCTCCCCCCCCCCCCCCCCCCCCCCCCCCCCCCCCCCCCCCCCCCCTGTTTTGCCACCTCCAAGAATGTCCATTGTGCCAATGCCTGACCTCTATGCAGCTTTGGCCTGCCGCCGTCCCCCTCCAAACTCTGTCACTAATGTTCCACCTGAGCTCTCAGCTTGTTTTTTATTCCAGCTTTCGCCTGGCATGACTTTATCAGCTACATTCCCGCTTGAGTTTTTTGGTTAGTTTATGCCTCTTAATGCCCAGGGAATTTTATAGTGAAGCGATCTAAGAGCGGCGGCAGTCATCTGCGTTCATACTAAAGACACCACATTGTATGAAGACCAAACCCAAGCCTCCCTCTGCATATTTAAGCATGGCACAACGTTCTACAGCACCCTGCAGGGCTCTGTGCAGCCTGGAAATAGCTGCTATTTTAACGCGATCTTCCGAAGTAATTCGGACCGAATTTATTTTTGTCGGAAAATTCGGCGAAGTGACCGAATCGAATTTTTGAGAAATTTTCGCCCATCTCTTAGTGACTGGAACACCCTCCTGGAATCACCCGTACAAAACAAAACTCAGCACTTTTCCTTCCACCCCCCAAAATAGAGAGTAAAATGCAGGAAATGGAGACCTTGCTGATGATCACTGAGACATCCTGTTTCGTCTGCTTCACTTTTCTTCAAATGGCACGGTGGAAACAACTTCAGCGAGTGACAGTAGTAGAGATTCCACGTAGCCGTAGCGCAGGCACAGCACAGGCACGGTGGGCAGAAGCCCTAAAGGGTGGACCTCTGCGAATCTTTATTGACCACTATCCAATCAATGTATGCAGGGCATCACATACAACAACACAGAGACCAACTTAAATCATGGTGCACGTCAAACTGCGTCTCAACACCGATTTTTTGGAAGTGTTCCGGACCCAACTCGACTTCTGTGTACATCTAAAATGGATGAATGGGCCCGAGCTTGCTCGCCACGCCATAGAGGTGTAGTCCTGCCCAGCAGCCAGCCGTCAATCCTGAGCGGACCTTCAGCACAGCTGGAGGAGTCATTAAAGACAAACGCTATCCGCTTTCCACAGATAATGTGGATGGTTTGACTTTCATCAAATAATCAGGCATGGATCTCTGATGATGTTGTGGCCACAATTGCCCGAGGTCACCGATAGTTGCCCGGTCTACTTCACATTCCTCTTCAACAGAAATGGCCTATTAAAAATTTTTTAAATGATCATACTTACTGCAATTTTTATTCTCTTTTCCCAAAAAGATAATTTTGCTGGTTTTGCAATGTGGAGACTGTAAAAGACACCAAGTTTTCATGACAAAACCGTATTCCATTTACTCACTTTATCTTCATAAATTTTCGCATTGTCAATGGTTTTTGGGTCATGTTTGCTGTGAGAAACAGCATATAATAATGGTCCTTTGAACAGAAATGTGGCCTTCTAAGTGCAATTCTCCCTCACATTTTTAATAGTGGCTGAAAGGTCACATTATAATTTTTTTTGGGTCATGTTGCTGTAGAACAGCTATTATCCATGGTCCTTTGGAACAAAATGTGCCTTCTAAAGTGGCCATCTCTCCCTCACAATTTTTAACAGTGGCTGAGAAGTCCATTTTTATATTTTTTGGGTCTGCTGCTTTGAAATGCAGCTATACTACAGGTCCTATTATAAAAAAAATTGTGTTTCTAACAGACATTTGTTCTCACAATTGTCAAGAGTGGCTCAAGGGTCACATTTTGAATTTTGGGGGGCATGTTGCTATGAAATGCAGCTATACAACAGTCCTATTTAAAAAATGAGGTTTCTAACAGACATTTTGTTCTTCACAATTGTCCAAGAGTGGCTCAAGGTGATGTGTGCGTCAGAAACAGGAATAGGTAGGACATTTTTATAATGGACACATATTGCAGAAATGACTTGTTTTTTGCAAGATCTTTAATATAGCTAGCACTCCCTATAGTGAGAAAACCCATTTAATTACAATAAAAAAAAGAGAAACAAAGACGTGGTAGATTCCATCCTAATTTTAAAAATGTGTTTTTTTCTAGAATTAAACTACTAAAAAACTGGCATGTACCCAAAAAATTTTATTGATACAAAATATTCCTCTGAATTGTACAAGGGAGGAACAGGAAGACATGAACAGATGGAAGGTTACCCAGGACAGTATAGTCAATTCCAGTCAACTAAAATGGTGGTTGAAAGACTCCCTTTTTCTGGCAGTTTTTAAATCTGGGGGTCATGCATGTTGGGGGCTTCAATGCTGTGGCCCAGGACGTGAGAGTCAATGTCCAGTTTAACTAAAATGGTGGTTAAATACTCCTTTTTCCGGCAGTTTTTAAATCTGGGTTTCATGCAGGTTTGGGGCTCATGCCTGTGGCCAGCCCAGGACAGGATGTCAATTTCCAGTGAAACTAAAATGGTGGTTGAATGACTCCTTATTTTTCCGGCGTTATTAACTGGGGTCATGCAAGTTTGGACTCATGCTGTGGCCCAGGACAGGGATATACTATGTCCAGTTTTCAACTAAAATGGTGGTTGAAATACTCCTTTTCCGCAGTTTTAAATCTGTGGTCATGCAGGGTTGGGCTCATGCCTGTGGCCCAGGACAGGGAAAGTCAATGTCAGTTTTAACTAAAATGGTGGTTTAAATACTCCTTTTTTCCGGCAGTTTTAAATCTAGGGTCATGCAGGTTTGGGGCTCCATGCTGTGGCCCAGCACAGGATAGTCAATGTCCAGTTTTACTAAAATGGTGGTTATCAAAGACTCCTATTCCGGCACTTTTTAAATCTAGGGGTCATGCAGGTTTTGGGGCTTATGCTGTGGTCCAGACAGGATAGTCAATGTCCAGTGAAACTAAAAAGGTGGTTGAAAGACCTCCTTTTTGCGGCAGTTTCTCATAAATCTGGGGTCATGCAGGTTTGGGGCTCTTGCAGTGGCACAGACAGGATAGTCTAATGTCCAGTTCAACTAAAATGGTGGGTTGAAAGACTCCTTTTTCGGCAAGTTTTTAAATCTGGGGGTGATGCAGGTTGGGGCACAGCTGAGGCCCTGGACATGGGAAGTCCAATGTCCAGGTTCAACATAAAATGTGGTTGAAAGAGACTCATTTTTCTGGCACTTTTTAAATCTGATGGGTCCATGCAGGTTTGGCGGCTCATGCTTGGGCCCAGGACAGGGATAGTCTATGTCAGTGAAACTAAAATGGTGGTGTGAAAGACTCCTTTTTACTGGCAGTTTTAATCTGGGGGTCTGCAGGTTTTTGTGCTCATGCGTGGCCCCAGGACAGGGATAGTCCCATGTTCCAGTGAAACTAAAATGGTGTTGAAAGACTCCTTTCTCCGGCAGTTTTTAAATCTGGGGTCCTGCAGGATTGGGGCCATGCTGTGCCCGGACAGGGATATTCTATGTCCAGTTCAATAAAATGGTGGTTTGAAAGACTCCTTTTACCAGCAGTTTTTAAATCTGGGGGTCATGCATGTATTTGGGGCTCCTTGCTGTGGCCCAGGACAGGGATAGTCTATCCATTCAACTAAAATGGTGTTGAAAGACTCCTTTTTCCGGCAGTTTTTAATCAGGGTGGATGCAGGTTTGGGGCCATGCTGTGGCCCAGGACATGGATTGTCAATGTCCATTCAACGTAACATGGTAGTTGAAAGACTCCTTTTCTGGCACTTTTTAAATCTGTGGTCATGCAGGTTTGGGGCTCATGCTGTGGCCCAGGACAGGATAGTCCCCCCCTATGTCCATGAAACTAAAATGGTGGTTGAAAGACACCTTTTCCGGCACTTTTTAAATCTATGGGTCCATGCAGGTTTGGGCTCATGCTGTGGCCCAGGACAGGGAATAGTCTAGACCATGAAACTAAATGTGGTTGAAAGACTCCTTTTTCCGGCACTTTTTAAATCTGTGGGTCATTCAGGTTGGGGCGTCATGCTGTGGCCCAGGACAGGATAGCCCATGTCCATGAAACTAAAATGTGTGAAAGACTCCTTTCCTCCGCAGTTTTTAAATCTGGGGGTCATGCAGGTTAGGGGCGTCATGCTGTGCCCCAGACAGGGATATTCTATGTCCAGTGAAACATAATGGTGGTTGAAATACTCCTTTTTCCTGGCACTTTTTAAATCTGGGGTCAGCAAGGTTGGGGCTCATGCTGCGTTCCAGGACAGGGATATTCAAGGTCATTTTCAAGTAAAAATAGGGTTCAAATCATACTGCCTTCTGGCAGGCTTTTATTGGGTGGTGTTCGGTTTCATGGGGGGGGGGGGGGGGCAGGTTTAAGGTTCAGGCTTAGTACAGACAGGGATAGTGAATGGTCTTGACTTTTTTTTCTGAGGCTTTTATGAACCTAAGTGTGGTTGCCTAAGATGGAGCACGTAATCCATTTTGTCTGTTGTGGATTTAATTCCAGCTTCTCGCAGCCTTTTTGGGTGTAAGAATGAAGGTGTTGTTCCTCTCCCATAGACTTTAATGGTCATCGGCGATAATCTGTTATCGACCCGATGACGATAGTCGACGTAATCGCTCATCACTATTCTTCTCCACTCCATCCCTCCCATTAGAAGATTTTAGATCATCTAGAAACTCTATAACAGGCTAGCACTCATAGCTCTTACTGGTTCTGCAGATAGAGACTAGTGGTTAGCAGAAGGGACTGCCTCTGTGACCAGAAGAGGATTCTGAAGATATCAAGCCACAGATCCTGGGTCACCAGCCCTTTGACCTCGAAGTCAGCCATACGACTGAGCCACAGACCTGGACACCATGCTTCAGCAGCAAACCCTCCTTCTGAAGAGAAAAGGGGACAGCAACCCAGGCTTTCCTCATCACAGAGCGGCCTTTCATCTACCAGAGAGGCGACAGAAGAAACCACTCAATGTCTTATTCAGTTATTTGATTGCATTTGAGTGTTTCACAACATTAAAGAGGTGCACTGGTTTACTATACACCCCTGACTGTCTGGAGTAATTCCCCCTTGGGGTGCACCATGCCTTACCAACCGTTCCAGAGAGCAGTAACACGTGGTTACATCTCCACAGTGTGCAGGGAATCCAGCGTAGAGTCCGGACACCCCAAACCTAGGCACTGCACAGTCAGATAACAGTATTAGATAGTGGGCTTGCCATCTCATCTGAGCTAGTTCTGACCTCTTCTGTAATGCTAACTACAACCCTGGTTCACCTTTGTCAGTTGGTTTTGTTCATATTTTCTGCTATCAAGTCTTGATTTTATCCTGTGTTATTTATCATTGACATCCCATGACATTGATTCTGGTTCCTGTCTGACTCCTGATCCTGACCCCTGGTTCTGCTCTTTCTTCAGACTGTTATGTGACTCATACCATTCTTCATGATCAGCTCCTGTGTCCCATCATTAGTGATATGACCAGTAGCAAGTAATTTAGGCTCATACCATGTTGTTGTCACACAGTAAACACATCAATTTTTCTGCTTACTGCAAAAATACAGATTCAAAAGGATGCACCCAACTGTATGCCTGTTTCCATTGTCATCCTCTGAAAATAGGATTTAATTGTCTACTTTATAAACAAGACAAATAAAACATTGTAGTCCTGTCAAAAAAAGAATTAAGACATCTACTGTTTTGTTCACAGAAGAAGTCAGTGGCAACAGGATCTAATTGTATAGGCAAAGAATTGCATTCTGTTTTAGCAGTATTTGATTTTATTCATTTTTGGATATTTTTAAATAACAAAGTCCAATTGATTCCTAAGCAGATATTTTATACCTTGGTTATTGAAAACACTATTCCTTTTTGACTCATACTGTTTCACAAATGGGCACAGGCAGCTTCAGGCTCACACTTCCTGGTTAGGCTATGGGTGGCTGTACAGCAGTGATTGGGAAATCAGCTCTTCTTGTTTCTATGCTAATTTGACTTTTAGGGTATGTTTCACACGCTTATTGCGTGCAACATATAATACCCCGTGTTATTGTTGGAACCACGCGCTGATTAAACCGTGTATACTATCACACGCGCGTTGTGGGCGGACTGGGCGCCGACCCCATAGACATGCATAGTCAGCGGCGCATCAGCGCTAACAATTGCCATGTCAATTCTCCCCCCGCACGTACAATATGATCGTATTGTACGCGTGGGCGGCGACGCGTAATTCATAGTTCTCTATGAGAGCTATGAATTACCGTAATTGCGGCGTGCATTTCGCCTCCTATAAAGCGCAATGCGCGGAGAAATGCACACCGAAATATGTGGCAATTTAATTCTAGGAGTTATAAAAGCTCATTTTGTCTGAATGTGGTCATGATAAAAAAGAAAAGAATAAGAAGCATCACACTTACCTCCTGAACACATCCCTGTGGCACTGTCCATAAATCTCAGTTAGTAGACAGTAAATTGTATCCATCATTCCACTTGTGGACAAAATAGCAAGGCCGAACTCACAGGCTACCATCGAAATTCTTCACAATGCACGTGATGTATGTGGCATGTGATTGACTCACTTGGCGAATGGCACTTAGAGCACAACAGATAAGAGAAATAGGCGGTTCGGTAACTAGAGAACACTGTGTTAAAACTACAGCAGTAGGATGAAATCTCTTTATCACTGAACAGAGGCAAACAATCAAAACTATCTGGTATCGTTTGTCTTTAATCATGAAAATAAGTGAGTTCATCATACCTTTCCCAAATCTTGTCCTAATAAAGCTAAAACCTTGTGGTGAGAAAATATATAACCACTTTTAGGAACGTTATTGAAACACGTTTTATTTTCGCAATAAATTTTTGGTGTAATCTGATATAACTGTATAAATCTACCTGAATTAACATAGAATACTAAACAAGACTGGCACACGAGTATTCGCACCAGAAACCCACAAACTAACTTAAAATACTCGCGGAAGGTCCCTGGTTTCAAACCACCCAACCGAACAAGGACAACCACTTCTGTATGCAGGTTGTATGGTTCCTCTTATTAACCTATAAAGATCTTGTGGATTTCCCACCAACTGCGATACTTGTTTTCCCCCGACCCCACACTAAAAAAAACATAACTAGAGATGGTTAAAACTTAACTTATAGATATAATAACCCCAATTGTGTCTACAAGGGACCAATAAAGTCGAAATATATAGCGATCATCTGTAGCAATCGCTAAGGACATGTAAGCTCAATATGGAATGAATCATATAAAAAAATATTAATATTTATACAATTAAAGCTTAATATCGAATGAGTTTAATTTTAAGACCATGTGACCTACCGACCTTAACGCAACAACTATTGAGTCATATTAGTGCACATCAAATTTAGGCAGTGAAGTCATAAGTAAAACTAGTAGCCCCTTCAGAGTATATACTCATACAGACCCTATTTCAAGAATCCAGATTACAAGTGCTATTACCTTTCAATCCTGGTTCTGTTGAAACAAGCCTAACAAACATTTTCATCTGAAGTTATAGCTAAAGCTTGTTCTGAAATAAAGTATGATTCACCAATGAATCTTTGTTCATACCATAAACTTCAAATGAATAACCAGCTGATTATTAGCCAATATTTGGTCAATTCATGGCTGGTCATCAGATGGTTGAAGTCAACTTTTTTTTTTTTTAATCATGCCCATTAGTGGCCTCTTGACCATTGTAATCCTGTTTTGCTTTTGAGTATCTTTACTGATGTTTAGGAAATGCATACCTCCTAGCCAGCCTTCTCAGCTCATTCAATTCTCTCCCATCCCATACCGCTCACCCAGAGTAATTCAATCGTAATTAGCATTTAGTTTCTTTATAAAGCACATATGATCAACCTGGCACATCATTGCTCACCTAACTCAACAAATAAAATAACTTTACATTTACTACTATAAATGAATATTTCTCTCCAATAAACATCCGCAGATTACAAAATTATGTGATTTTTATTATTCTACTCTCTCTAAAACGTACTCGGAAAAAAAAGACGCGTGCCAGCAATACACAAACTACATAATAGACACAACTCACAACAATCAACAGTTCTAACAATTTAAGTTGTATTTATGTAAAACACTAGTTCTTAAGCTGGCTATATAATTGTTAGCGGATCCACAAACTCCACCAACAAAAGTTGGAACTGCTCAACAGCTCATCACAGACAAATTTCATCTACCAGCTAGTCAGCCTATGACCCGAGCCACTCTCGCACTTGCCCCCCCCCCCATCTTGACAAACCTCCAGATATACTGACACCTCCCACCCCCCCAACGACAACACATCCTTCATCCAACCAGAAACCCCCCACCCGCACTCTCCAACCACACCGCTGTCCCATCTTCATCTGCTTATTCACATTTTCAGCTCCCTCACACAACCGTTCACCAAGCTATTCTCTCTCCGTGCTTTCCCCCATAACTGAACACACATCCACCTACACAATCCAACTCAACAGAATCTTTAAGGACTTATAATAGCATTGATCAGAGAAACCAATCTTCTTCAGGATAGCGTATAACCTACAACACATTAACCCTGCTTCCGCTACCAACATGCAAACATGTCTGTCCCTCACCTTGTGTTTCATTCCTCTTCCCTTATGGATTGAAACAACTCCGATGGTAGGGTCTTCTGCATCCTTTTCCTACGCCATTTTGTTAATTAATTAGTGTTGTTATTGCACTTTACTCATATGTTAAACCCCTTTGGAATGGAAATAATGGCATCATAAAATAAATAATAGTACAAAAATTAATAGTACTATAAAATAAAAACAGATAACTTTTAACTGAGACATGTTCGTAATAAAGTCAAGATTCTAACAAAAACTAAAATCATGCCATGCTCAGGTAGATGCCGTTTTATGAAGACTTCCATGGTTGAGATCTCCATAATGCAGGGCTATATGGAAGCACCATATCTTGGCATATAGAGTTCCTAAAGCTCCAAAGTACAAAACCATAGGGATCATATTGTCCTCCATTCAGGCTTCCTTTACATAGTCCTGCAACATGCATGAAACCTGAATCTGTGTATATGACTGATATGTTGGTTCATTTCAGATTTAGCTTTAAGGTAATTGATCTGCAAAATGTATATGCTTTGTCTAATAAATAACATAAAATGATAGTTTGCATACTCATTTGCACAATCTGATTTAAGGAACGTTTTTTTGTGCAGCTAAATATGACCTCAGCCTTCCTGAGACTAAAAAATGTAACCTCAGAGAAAATCTGGGACTGCAATTTAATGAATGATATCCGTTGCATGAAAACTCCATTTTGTCGCCAAGACCTTCAGTTAACTCCTTGTACTAGTATGTCCACCGAGTAGTGTCGACTTTAAACAAAGCCTCCATAGCCATTTATTCCTCACATTGTGTTTACGAAGGGCGAAGACTGTAAATGCACCAAAACAATATGAGAAAAAGAGAAACCCTCCAGAGTCGACAAGCAACAAAGGTTAGTTAGAGAAGACCAAACACCTCCATATCGAAAAACAACATTGTAGTTTAAAACTACAGTATGAAGAACATATAGATGTTCACACCGCCACGCCCCCCTGACGAACTAAAGCAAATGTTACAGATGACATCGCCAAACTATAAATAGCCTTTAGCTGCCTTAGATCTCTGTTATCTATCCCTGTCATAACGAAATATAGATGGATCAAGATCCCCACAGACCCCTGTGACAATCAAACTTTACAAATCATCTAATCTCTACTTATCCATCGAACAATTTGGAGGACTGGTCGCAGATTCACCATCCAGAAAACTTAACGGGAAAAATTAAAACACAGCATACCGCAGACCCATAATCTCCTATTTCTCTCCACGTCTTAACACAACAATGGACAGAATACCACTATGTCCATATGACGAAAAAAAGAAGGATTCTACATAAAACATAGAAACGCATGATTATTTACAGTCCCAGAGCAATGAGTACATTAGCTGGAACTGCACTGCATCAGAATCTTGGTCATAGGTGAACTATCAGTTAATACAACAAATGGTCTAAGATGCATTCTAGAGGAGTAATCACATATCACAAGTGTAACTGGACACAACATAAAGATTCTGGAGAAGTGTTTGTTTTGAATCCAGGGATTTCATTCTTGATCTACCGAACTGGAGTTCAGAAACAATTGGATTCTACCTCATGGGACTTATTCAGTCCTTCCTCCTGTGTCAACTACTATAGGCACAATAGGCTGAACAGGATGTGTGTCGTTCTGCTCTTTCTATTTTCAGCCTTTACCACAAACTATAATAACCTACAAAAACCCAACAATGCATGGACATATCTCCATACCTTGACCGCCAATTAGTACATCAATCGGTCACACAAATTACAGGACCGTCGCCAAATCCCCTCGATATCCACATTATAAAGATTCGGATCTGGTCGCCCCTCTAACTAGGGAAGGAGCTCTGAACAGAACCTCCAATGCAGAAAATTGTACGAGACTAGCCTATAATTTTCTACACTTAATTATTTATCGCATAGGTATGCACATTAATAACTACAAAAATAAAAAATCAATTCAAGATCAGGAGAGGAGAAAGAGCCACTGTTAGTCAGAACTCGCACAACCCTATATCCAACATGAACAAATAGAATCATGCATGTCGAAATCTAACATGCCCAAACCTTCTCTCTGACTGAATATCTCCCCCTACTATCTCATAACATAAAAGAAGTCCAAATCCAACTAATAAGAGCGAACCCAGAACAGACTTGTAATCAAAGGTACCTCAGCATGAGATTCTTGGGCTTCAATGATTAAGTCCTGATCTGTTTTTCCCATTGAAGATAAGCTAAGGCCGGAGGTGTCTTGCAGTGGCTAAATCCCTCCCTTATCCCCCCAGAAATGACCTATTAAGCAATGTTTTTTGGCCAACAACTACAAGCATTTGTAAATGTCAGAACATTAATTTTTCGCTGATCACTTTTACTAACTTCCCATAAGGACCGTTCTATTAACATAAAGGAGTTAGTATTTCTACTAGAAAAGAAATCCAGACAACAAGCATAAACCTTGGCTTTCTACCACAGATTTTGACATCAAATAAGGCAGCAGATTTCTCACACATTATGAATGGAATTAGCTCCATTGAATAATGACTCCTCTTTGTCCCGACTCTATCCTCTAAGTAAAGATTGCCCCAATGTAAAAAAAAAAATGTGACAGTTAACTCGAACAACATTCCTCTTATTTCGAGGAAACAAGCTGTGGCTACCAGTTTATAATCTAAATTATAGTATGGATTTCCATTAAGGCCTAGTCTGATGCGAATTTTAAAGGGAGGTTGTGGGTCACACTACACGCCATAAAGTTTAATTTATTTTATAGATCTTGTAAAAACAAATTGTCCTTTGCCAATAAGTGTCCATTAACATTGACCATAACCTACATTCCTGAAATCCCCCTCATTCAGATAAATGGGCTTTAGCATCAGCTCCTCAAATCGCTATAACGGCTACAGACGCTTGAACAAACACTATCTCTCCTGGATCAGGCCTGACCAGGCTGAGTCGAATAGCTAACAGACCCTTGTGTCCTCAGCATTCTCGAGACACTGCAGCCATTAGATAGCCCAGTAAACACTGAAATTAAAATAATAAAAAT
Organism: Phyllomedusa bahiana; assembly: GCA_025379985.1. Taxonomy (NCBI): domain Eukaryota; kingdom Metazoa; phylum Chordata; class Amphibia; order Anura; family Hylidae; genus Phyllomedusa; species Phyllomedusa bahiana. The sequence continues at coordinate 58,155 of JAODAL010019948.1, read as the reverse complement.
GAGAAAAAAGGACAGAGTATGGTGGGAGATTGATATCCGATTTAGGGAGACAAACCCTTTAAAGCCCTGTTCAAGTCATGCAGATTTTGGCTCACAATACATGCAGCTCCCTTGCCAAAATTCATGTGGCTTTCCACCATGGTAACAAGACATTAGTACTGTATATAGTCCTGGCTCTAAAAATCCAAAGCGCCTCTCTAAAACTTTTCCTTTCCTTAATTTACCCAGATTCCCAACACAATAAACTAGCATCCTATTTCTGTGGTTCATACAAGCTACAAAAAGTTTAAAAAAAAAATGGTATCTAATATCTAATGACAAATTATCATAAGTCTTCTATTTTATTTAGATGAATTGTACAGTAAATCAAAGAGGCACAAAATATCTGAAAGTGTAATCCTAGCCTAATGACTTAAATTTGGGTGTGTTGAAAGGCATAATACCTTTGGCCCAGCTTATCATAGTCACTGAACCTTTAGTGATTTCCGGAGCATTCATAGCTTCCAACCAAACGTGTGCAATGAAGCAGGACAATCCCTTCTGGTTCATCCAACTCATCTGACTCACCTATATGCTAACTAAAAGGTATTCACACTTTTGTCAAAAAGGGCACCCCAGGACCTACACAATGACCCTAAAGCTAACATTCCACTCACTGAATTTATTGTTACACTGGTTTCAGGAACAGAGCAGTGACGACAAACAAAGCACAAGAAAAAAATTGTATTTTGAAATATTTCCCAAAACACTATTGGGGCAGACTTCTAGGGAATGACACAAACAAATATAATCCAGAATTTCCATATTATCAAATGACATTATCTATTAAGACAATTATATGAGTTGCTTGTTTACATACAGAAATATTTGGCAAGGTTGGGAAAATGTAATAAATGGAAATTGGTTATTCCACTGAACAAATAACCTTAACTCTTTTGTGTTAAAGTATAAGCTGTTATAAATGAATGGAGGTTGCCACATGTGCAACATGTAGAGAATTTGTTCACTCATTAGTTTGCAGAATCCTTATTACAAAGAAAAATATTAGATTTTTGGCGGAATCTTAAGAGTAACTTCTATGTGTGAAGTTACACAGTCTAGTCGCATTATTATGACCACTTCTTACTTTCGACTTCAGCAGAGATTGGTTCGTGAAGAAAGTCACATGTGGTCAGCTGGCTGCGTGGGTAGGTAAAGGTTGTCATTGGATACAAAGGGTACTTAGTGTAAGAGGCAGAAAAGGCACATTAAAAAAGTTCTAGTTCGATTAGAACCTTGAAACAATTGAGAGTTCTATTCGATACTCTGAACTTCAATAACCCCCTTAAAGTCATGGGAGAAGAAGTTCTGGTTCCAATTATAATACCTTTAGAGGTGAAGAGAGCAGTATAATTAACTACCATAACAGAAAACTTGATACGTGGAACAACTTAGTGAAGAAAAAATTTGCTCTAAGAAGTGACAGAAATAAATTTTAGAGGCTAAAAATACATCTATACCTTTCAATGGCTAAACTTGAAAAGATGAGGACTACTAAGCTTGCAACAGGGGCATAGTATATAGGAGGAGCACGAAAGGCAACTGCTACATGGCCCTGGACATCCTGAGCGGGGGCCCAAAAGCCCCATTAGAACATATAGGAGATTAGGAGACGGTGGTGATTAAACAATTACTGAACACCCCAAAACTGCAAAAATTAAAATTTTTGGGCACTGAGCAAAGATTTAGCAAAACCAAGCAAAGCCTGAATAAAAAACTATATACATTGTATAATAATAAGAGGAAGGCAGTTATGTGTAGTGAAGAGCGATTAACGATGACCTATCTATGCAACAGGTTACCTGAAAGACGATTATCGGCAAATAAACGAAGTAAGAATCCATAGTCTAATAAATAGAATATCAGAGCCAGCCGATTGACCATAAGAAGTCTATAGGGAGAAGGAACAACACCTCATCTCAAACACCCAACCAGGATGGAGAAGCTGGATTAACATCCACAATCAGCAAATTGTATACCTGCTACATCTTAGCAACACACAAAAATGATATAAAAGCCACAGAAAAAAAATCACAGACCCAATCCCACTCCCTGACTATGTACCAACAGCATAACCCTTAAACCTGCATAGACCCTATCCACAAAATAACAAGTGCCAGAAGTCAGTATGATTTGACCCATCCAACTTTCCTTTTGAACTGGACATTGAACTATCCCGTCCTGGAATGCAGCATGAGCCCCAAACCTGCATGACCCCAAGAATTGAAAAGTGCCGGAAGAAAGAAGTACATTCAACCACCATTTTTAGTTTCACAGGACATTGACTATACCTTTCCTGGGCCACAGATGCATGAGCCCCAAACCCGCATGACCCCCACCCCTAAAAAGTGCCGCAAAAATGAGTCTTTGACCCACCATTTATAGTTTGAACTGGTACATTAACTAATATCTGTCCTGTACCAGCAGTATGACCATTAAACCTGTCTGACCACAGATTAAAAAGTGCCGGAAAGTAGAGTCCTTTCAACCACCCAATTTAGTCCTGAAACACTGGACATTGACAAACCTGTACTGGACCACAGTATGACCATCGAAACCTGTCTGACCCCCAGATTAACAAGGTGCCTGGATAAAAAAGAAGTCTTTGAACCACCAAATAGAGTTTCACTGGACAAGACTATCCTGTCCTGAGCCCACAGCATGAAGCCCCAAAACCTGCATGACCCATATCTAACAAGTGCCGTAAATAAGGAGTCATTCAACCACCATTTAGATTATCACTGACATTTGAGACTAATACCTGTCCTGTACCAACAGCATGAGCCCCGCTAAACCTGTTTGAACCCACAGATCACAAAGTGGCACAATGCTATTTTGTACAGTGACTGTCATTTAGTATATTCTTTTGGTAACATGACATTTTTTTACATAATATATTTAGTGGGGAAGTTTTATTTATAGTTTTACAATTATTATTATTTTGCTTTTTTTCAAGTGTGATACAAACAACATACACCCCTCCCTGCAGTTTTTAAAGGTAGTTTTTATACAATAGTGTCTACAGATGTGATTAATTCGTCCGCCACCCACATAAAAGTAAATACAAAAATAGTCCCTAATCATCCCCTAAGAACACTTCTTAGTTGTGAAACATATGCCCTCCAGCTTCTGAGACTGAATCAGCCCAATCAAAAACATAGATTCTGTCATTTTCACTACCAAAACCTTCATACCATATGGCTTTAGGGACAGCACTCCCCCTGGAAGGAATCAAATGATGCGACCTTACCTAAAGTGGACTCCAGCCCCCAGAAAATTTTTAAGCCTCACATTGTGCAATTGTGCCACACCCTGGGCCCTTTATTGACACTACTTACACCTCACAGAAATCATCTCTTTTTCAAAAATCATGATTTTTTTGAGAAATTTGAAGCTCTCCCAGCAAATCCCCAACGGTGAGCCCAGAGCTGCCATCAGCCATCTGTAAACCCTGATGTCCAGCTGCCAGGGCCAGAGACTTCATACAGTGGGTATTGCGGTGAAACAGGACTATTGTCTGTCATCTATTACAACTAGAGCGGGAGTCCCGCTCCAGAGCCGACTTACAGTGGGTGCGGTGAGAGCCCCCAGTGCCTAATGCGTCTGTCATCTATAAACACGGAGTTCCCAGCTGCCAAGTGCCAGACTTACCAGTGTGCGGTGAGACAAGCGCCCAGGCAGCGTCTGTCATCTATTAACATGCAGGTTTCATCTGCCAGGGCCTGGACTTTACATGGGTGCTGGTGAGAGCCCAGGTTTGGCATCCGTCAACTATTTACATGGTAAAAAAGCACTTCTTGACCGGCAGCAAACGAAAACAGTCGAGCAGAAGCAGAGTAACGGAAGTGTAGAGTAACCACCAGCCTTCCTCAGTAAGCAGTTCAAGACCAGGTAGCGTTGCCCTACCGTATGAGTGCAACCAATTGAGCTTCACTTATGGAAATACGGGAGGTTAACGCTCCTGTTCCACCCAGGTGCGCCTTTTTCTTGGCATTCTTTTTCTCATATTGTATCTCCAACGTTCTGGAGAAATCGTCATCAGTTTTCTTTGTTTATGCATGTCCGTGCTCTATACTCCAATGTCCCGACTGGAATACCCTACATCTGGTCAAGTCTTATCTGTACCTCCCATATGTACATCATTCAGAAGGAATTTATTTTTAACAATCTAATTTGTACATGCAATTTTTTTAGTAGTTTTAATTCTAGAAAACACATTTTTAAAATAGGATGGAATCCCCACCATGTCCCTTTTTTAATTGTACTAAATTGGATTGTCTCAATACAGGGATGCTACTATTGTTAAGATCTTGCAAAAACAAGTCATTTTGCAATATGTGTCCATTAAAGTGTCCTAACCTATTCCTTACTGAACAGCACCATCACCCTTCACGCCACTCTTGACAATTGTGAAATACCAAAACGTAGTCCTTTTAGAAACCACATTTTTTTACATAAGGACCTGTAGTCAAAAGCGAGCAATTTCACCGACACGATATGCCACCCCCAAATTCAAAACTAATGACCCCTGAGCCAACTTTTTTGACAATTGTAGAAGAACAAAAATGTCCGGTTACGAAAAACAACATTTTTTTTTATAATAGGGACCAAACATTGTTCATATCGCTGTATCTCACAGCAACATGACCCCAAAAATTATAACTATATGACTATTCTCAAGCCACTATTAAAAATTGTGATGGAGAAATGCACATTAAAGAAGCCATCATTTCAGACCAAAGACCATAATCTATAAAGCTTGTAAACTTCACAGCAACATGACCCTACAAAACTATTGACCAAATGCAAAACTTCTAAAGATAAAAGTGATTAAATGGGTAATAACGTGTTTTGTCATGAAACCTATGCTGTCCTTTACAGTCCTCCTCAGCAGGCAAAACCAGCAAAGATGAACTGTGGAAAAGAGAAAAAAATTTCAGTAAGAAATAGATCATTTAAAAAAAAAGTTGTTCAAGAGGACCATGTTTTCAGATTAATGAAGACGAGGACTGTGAAGTAGACTGGCAACACATCGGTGCCCTCCGGCAATTTGGGGCCACAACATCACAGAGAATCCAGCCTAGATTCATCTTGATGAAAATCAAACGATCCACAATATTTCTGTGAGAAAGCCGGATTTCGTTGTCCAGTAATGACACCGCCAGCTGTGCTGAAGGTCCCGCTCAGCTTAGGACGCTGACTGCTGGAGGCAGACAACACCTCTATGGCGTGGCGAGCGAGCTCGGTCCATTCTCCACTTATACCAGAAGTCTATTGGGTCCCGAACACAGACAAAAACCATCGCTGGTGTTGAGACGCAGATAGTCGGTTGCACTTCATGAACTTAACTGGTCTTTCAGTAGTGTTGGATGTGTGGCCCCCTTGCTTGCATGCGTTTTAGGTGAGTAGGTAAATAAAGATTGCCTTGAGGTCACCCATTAGAGCTTCTGCAACCTATCCTGCGCAGCTGCTGCCATGCTTACGCTACATGGCGACTCTACTGCAGTTCACGTAGCTGACGTTTTGGTTCCACCGTGACATTTGAAGAACAATGAAGCAAGAAACGCAACAGATATCTCCAGTTGATCCAATCAGCAAGGTCTCCATTTCCAGCATTTTACTCTCTATATGGGTGGGTGGAAGGAAAGTGCTGAGTTTTGTTTATTGTAACCTGGGGATCCAGGAGGGGTGGCACCCAGTAACTGTTTGTTTCCATTTTTGATGGCCAAATGCGAGTGAACAAGTTGGATGAAAAGGAGGCATCCAAGCACTGAAGTTAGAATAGAGCCTAGATTTCCCAACCCTCTGGGTCGAGGTGCACAGCAAACTCATCTTCCACATCTTATCCACCTACCGCCTCAAATTCGCGGCCAACCCTATTTTCCGCAGACAGGGACTCGGTAACGTCGGTGTCTAGGAATACCTCCTTCCTCCTCCTCCGCTTCCTCTGGCACAGCTTCAACACAGCCCTGACTTTGCCTCAGATGATGTCCCCTGAGAGCTGAGGGTACGGCGCCATGCACTAGCCCTGTGACCCCCGAACCACTGCCTAATGAAGACCGATAAAATTGAGAAACTGGTTGGGCCTTGTGGATTCGACGGAGAGAACGTCTCCGTGTCCTGCATGCCTGTAGTCGCGTCTCCTCCTCCGTCGCGGCCCCCGGTGATACCTGACTGTCCAACGATACTTTCGTTCACATTACTAAATACCACCCAACAAAGACACCAATCCCTGCCACAAAGGGCAGCATCACGTCCGAAACTGGCGCAACCTATTTTTGGCTAGGCTTCTTCAAAACTGGCAAGGATAGTTGCTGAGCTCTTACACACTGCATCCACTCTCGGTGGACCAACATCCCCGAGGTCCGCACCGCTGCTATGTCAGCCATGTGTCCACTTCGTACTGCGTAAATGCATTGCGCTGCTCCCACAATTCGCTGGAGATGTGGATGGTGGAATCCACGCTTGTTGCCACCGTTCAACAATGGAGACGGTTGACGGTGACCGAGCTGACACTGCAACGAGCCAGGCGGATGAAGGCAGGGTGTGAAACGGGCGGAAAGTGCGAACCTAACATCGAAGCCTTCTTCAGCATGGCAGTCCAGACCCGGAGAGCCTTTTAAGAAAATTCTTCTGACGACCATAAAAAAAGGGTTTATGTGACATGTGCCGCACCCCGCTTCCCAGTCCCACGCTCAGAGGCGCAAGGGATGATGAGCTCTAACCAGGCCTACCGATCTTAAAGGGAACCGGGCTCGAGCAGATTTTCAGTCCCTGATATCGGTCACACACTCGGCTTCCTCCCACCTTCGCGTCCTGGCACAAGGGTTCTTATAGTGCAACACATTCCAGCAGCTTCGGAATACTGATTACATAACGTTGCCGGAGATAACCCTTAACAAATTAAACGCACACTCCTGACAATAAAGCCCTTCCACCAGCTCCTGACCTGTGTGCGTGGACTAAGGTCTCCAAGACAGATTAATTCAAACAACGGCCTGGTTTTCATCACTGGGAACACCGGATTGCCACCCAAAAGAAGAACCCTTTGGAGCAAAGAGCACCTGTCATCTATCACTGCGTTTTTGCGAAGGAGCCGTCAAACAAGCGCCGAGCCCCATCGAGAGCACACCGTCACCCCCCACCAGAAAACAGACTAAACAATCCACTGAGGACTCAGCACACCCAGTGAGCAGTTCACAGAGAATTAAGCGGCTCCCTTGGCCGTGCTTACTAGTCCATGTGTCCGGTGGTTAAATGACTTTTCCCCAGGACACAGATGCAGACAGGACCTAACGCGCATGAAATTTTAGATGAACCCGTGGCTGAGGCCGAAGGGCAGGACGGCTTTTACTGGCAAAGAAATGCCTGCATCGGCATCTGGTATAGGGTGCAGGCAAGGGCCAATGACCGTGTTGGGCACCCATCTGTGTACCACCAGACGGAAAGGCAACATTCCAAGGCCAATGCCCTGAATCTTGCCCCTCATAGCAGCTGGTCAATGCCGACATTCAGCGTTTTGGCTTTGGTTGGTATTGAGGGTTATAAAAGTTTTCTTCTGCCCCAAACCTGGAAGACAGAAGGGCTGCTGCTATACAGGCGCTGTATCGGCATGCAGTCTCAAAGACTGGCGGGAGTAGAAGGGGTAGGTATGGGTCTCTGGTGGTCTGGTGGTACTCGTGCGACGGTGGAGCTAACGGAGGCTGATGCCCTGATCAATACTCTAAGAGACAGTCGGCAGCTGAGGAAACGCTTGGTTGTGTCGGAGGAGGCGGAGACCGAGTAGTGTGACAGTGGTTTGGAAGGGCCCTGCGGTCCGGTCTGGCCTTTTTTGGCCAAAGTGTTGCCCCTCCATTTAAACATCATGCATCAGCTGCATGAGACTCGACATGAGTGGTGGTTAAACACCATAAGATTCTAGCCTCTACTTATGCGTTTACGTCAACAGGCCATTTGTCATCGCTGGTTGAATCTTAGGCTTGCTCAAAGAACCAGGCTTGAGAGGTCCGGGACCTTTTTGACGGCGATAATCAGGAGCGGGGTTTTCCGCTGACCGTGGCTTTTGGAATCATATCACGGACTTCTGTGACCGCTCCTCTCCCTTTTTCTTGAGGCGACCTGATATTTACACTAACCCCATCTCTTCCTCCTCGACCAGATATTAACGTGCAATAAAATTCTGCTGTAAAGACCACAATGTAACCGCAATGTTCGTCATCACCATCAACATCAACTGAAGGTGACTACGTCCTCCTGACAACCTCATCCAGGAGCTGCGGGCTACAAGCCAGAGGGACGCAGGCGTTACCGTGCGCCGGCCCGGGATTATTTGGACGATTTACCAGCTTTCTTCACTCCTCCTCCTCCCTTCTGAAGGCACTCATAACCTATGGGCGTCAGAGCAGAGACAATCATTCCTCTTTGGCCACTTAATCTTTTATACATGCCTTCTGACCCCAACCGCTTTTGTCAATCAAAGATAGTCTTCAGAAAATGGATTATCCACAAGGTGGGTACACGAGTTTGACATTTGGCTACCTTCGCTTCATGATGGACGGATGCTGATGATTACTGATGACGACATTGTGGCCGTGACTGGGAGGACGAGAGTGCGAACCTGCAGGATTCCGGTTTGCATATACCACTGAAGGACAGAATGGCGACGCTGTTCGTTACTGAGGATTCCCCAATGCCCTGGCCCAGCGATAATAATGCCTCGACGGACTCTGAGCAAAACCGACAATTGCACCCGCTGTTGCTTGACTAGTTGTTCTGCCATGCACTGGAAATAGAGCACCTTATCTCCTCGTACCATCCTACCTCCAAGTTCCTACCCCCCTACTTGCTCTGCTTTACAACCTGCATTTCGCTCCAATGTCATAAAGATAAAATTTGAGAGGGTATGGAAAGTTTTTGTGAACGATCTCTTATTAAAAAGAACAGCAAATTACAGAGCAATTCTAAAATCCCTCAAAATCAAACAAAAATTGCTGTATTGAAAATTCCAAACTGCAAGGTGGCTCATACCGTCAACAGAATCTTTGACGTGAGCACCAAGTTGCAAAAAACACGTAACTGAAATGTCATATACGGATAATAAAAGGTATTTTTGGCACCAAATCAACTGTAGTGACTACACAATTGATGGATTCAAATTTAACTGCAAGGAGGCTCTATCAACAGAGAACAGGACTGGCAAAAGTGCAAAAAACACGTATCTGAAATGTAGACCCGATATTAAAATGTATTTTTGGCACCTATCAACCAGATGTAGGACTACACAATATGCTGGATTCAAATTTAATACTTCAAATGGTAACCTCTATCAACAAAGCAATGAACTGGGCAAAAATAAAAAGATCACCTATCTGAAATGAATACTGTCAATCAAATTGGAGATTTGCACCTAACAAATTAGAACCTGCAGTTGTTAAGAAAATATCTGTATCCTAATATATAGTTATCAGGCTGCCCCAATATCCAAGTAATATTTCAACCTAAAATACTGTATAACATTAATGAAAGCAATTGCACTATGCAATGTCCCCTGCAATACAATATCCAGGTATTCTTTAAAGAGCTTGTCTGTTGTTGCCCGCTCCCCTCACGTGACTTTACAGCGGTAGATGCTCCCCATTTAAATAATTCTCTTGCCTAACTACCTAAAATCTCCCCCTCTGATCTAACTGAGTTTCGAAGGATCACAAGCTAAAAGTAGAAGTCTGATCCTCTGTGATACAATATTAATAAATTACGCTGAGTCTTGTTTGACTGAGCCAGACGCACGTCCTACAGCTTTGAGAAACTGACATCACACTGATCATCGAACGGAAGGGCTATTCTATTAAAACGAGGATCATGGATTTTTCCATCAATTGCAACCATAACACATTCCAGTCAGGACTCGCACACAAACTTCACACCCTGCTCATATTCTTAAGCTGAGATTTGCTGTGCCGCCAAAATGACAGGAACGCACCGAAAATGCACGATATACAATAGATTATGCACAGTATTTTAACCCTATAATTATCACGTGATCTAAGAAATCCGATTAACGAAAATACGGTACCGATTTCAACTTTGACGATATAATCGCTACGACACTATTAAATGTGACCTGCAAGTCACCAAAGTAACAGCATCTGGGTGTGGCAAGATGCAGCCAGCAATACCATAACTCCCTAACTATGATGCTAATGGAGAGGAAAAAGCTAGTCTAACTACATTTGGAGAGGACCTTATCTACAGCGAATGGAAACATCAATGGGGTCCAGATGTGCGCCCTAAAAAAAACAGTAATGCAAATCTCTTTAATGGCTGAACTGGAAGGAGCGTATCTATCCACAAGCCACGCACACACCCATAGATGTACCAACCGTTAAACGTAAGATATCCTTGTCATCAGGAATAGCGGGCGAGGAGGCCCAACAAAAATTCCATAATTGACTATCAATAACATCCACCCCACCATACCACTTTAAACTTACATATACCAGAGAGCAAAATCCGCTTTCTGTATACCACAATACACTCAAAGACCACCGGCTACTCACATCCAAATGCAACAAACCCCCAGATAGAACGGCTACCTCAGCAATGACAGCTTCCACCCCAAGCACACAAGACAGTCTTTATCTACAGCCAGGCTATACGATTACAATCTGTATATAGCTCTAACAAGACAGATCTGGACAAACACCTCCAGGATCTGAGGACAAAATATTTTCTCCAAATGGGAACCAGGCCAAAAGAGACGGACAATCAAATCAGCTAAGCGGGCCGCCAACAACAGAGACAGTCTACTAACATACAAGGAGACCCAGAAGGAAGAACTAGTGCCCCAGTTGTAACTACAACTCACAGCTGAAGATCCTACACAAATATGCCAAGAACTTCAACCTGTTGCTGCATAGGGACATCGACTCAAAGAAATATTCCCATGTCCCCCCTCTCCTTTCCTTTCGGCAACCACCACACACAGCGGACTATATTATTGTCCGAGTGCCCGAAGGCCCCAAACTGTAAAATGGCGACCTCAACCACACCGCAAACAGGTGCAGGCACATCCACATGCAGACATTGTAAACCTGTTCCTCACATTCACCGCAGGTGCACAACTTGGGGGGACATTTTTCTGCATGTCTATGCAATGTGGTGTATCCTGAGTTATGTAGTATGCAAAGTGCCCATCACTGTGCCTTCTATGTGGGGGAAACCTGGGCAAACTCAGCCAGCCGCATGAACTCACACAAGATTCACTATTATGAACAGCAGAACTGATCGTCCCCATGGCAAAACACTTCTCCCATAGAGACCACTTGTAATGAAGATCTGAAAGATCATGGTTTATAATGGGACACTTTAAGACGCAGGGGGAGAGAAAGGAGTGGGAATTTAAATTAATGAAAAAATTTCAAACTCTGTAAAATGGGCTAAATATTCATGCCAACTTTATGTCAAACTATGAGTGAACTGTGAGAGCCACAAATTACACCTGATGGCTACGATATAAGAATTACTGACCCCTCCGTCATGCCTCACAAGTTTCCAGATAGTTGATTTCTTGACCTGTTTTTAAATGACTTGTCTGCTTATATTGCATTTTGTTATTTTTAAGAATACTAAGATCCTTTGAAGGTCCATGTCTGTTGTGTATAAAAAGTCCGTAAATTTTCAGTTCTTGTATAACAAGTCTGAAGAAGAGAGCTAGGACTCTCAAAAGCTCACCATCAAATATACTCAGTTAGTCTCTAAAAGGTATCGCCTGATTTCTTCACTCTTCTACTACTTTCTATGGCTAACACGGTGCAACATTATACTACTAACTAAGAGCAGTAGCAGTCTGTACAGTACAGTACAGACAGTGAGCTGAAAATGGTGTTCACAAGGCAATACAGTGAAATATATATAACATGGTCATGTGATTTTTAGCAGCCAATGAAAGCCCTACACCTCAGCGATAATGTTTTAGACACTTCTCTGTGCTCTGCACTGATTGGGTGGTCGCCAAAAGTGCAGAAAGGTGATTGGATGGCCGCCAAAAGTGCAGAAAGCTGCTGTAAATGAAACTGAAAATGACGTGTCGAACTAGAACTAGAACTTTACTTGAATGAACAGTAAAATGTTCAGTTCAGTTCTACTAGAACTTAACTTTTCTAGAACAGTTCGATCAACACTAAAAGGGACGATTAATGAGAGCTACAAAAAGAGATGATTATTGGCTTTTGGGCCAAGCATGGAGGTATTTCTGAAACCACACAATTTATGAACTCTTCAGTTGCTGCTGTGATGAAAGTGTATTGTTAGTGGACAAATGGCAGTACTGCAAATAAGGATCATGGAAACCGTGGAGCATCACATGCCATGGGTGTTAGAGGTGTATATTAGAGATGAATGTCTAAAACAACAGTTTATTGAACCCTACTGTGTATGGGGCCCTCAAAGCACGGATGGATGTTCACTGTATCTCTGCAAGTGGCAGCAAAGGTTTTGATTTTTATTGCAGTATATGAACTAAACCTCCGCTGACTGGCAAAGGGTTACCTGCTCTGATAAGTCCCATTTTCTGCTTCATTGAACAGATGGATGTTGGCGTGTTAGGCAAAAAACATTAGAGAACAAACACCTTGCTCCCATTGCTGGAAGGACATAAGCCGGTGGTGACAGCACTATGGTCTGGGGGAAGTTTTCATGGAATTCTCTGGGCTTATTCATCCTTGTGGAATCTACTCTCAACCAATCTAGGTATGAATTTATCATTGCAGATCATGTACACTCATAAATACTTATTGTCTTCAATGGGGCAGATAGGATCTTCCAGTAAGAAAATACGACATGTCGCAGAACAAGAAATGTCCAGCATCAGTTGAAAGAGCAAGTGCTTCCAAGTGCTACCCTGGTCTTCTAACTCTCCAGGCTTGAACCCAATTAAGCATCTGGGGGAGCATGTGGATGGTTATGTTCGCTCTATGGATCCTCTACCATACGCCCTTCAGCAGCTGTGGGATGCAGTCAGCATGGCTCCAGATATCTGTGAGAACCTACCTGGACCTTACTGAGTTACCACCAGTCTGTCTAGCTGCTGGCTGTGCTGCACACAGTGATTACTTTAGATATTAACTGATGGTCATAAAAATATGACTCAACTGTGTAGTACTAAGTCTTTCACAGCATTTTCAAACATTGTATGGCTTTTGTGGTGCTTTTCCATGACTTTTTCTTTGTTTTAATGCATGTTTTCATGTGGAAGAATGTTTTATTAAAGTCTATGAGGATCTATGGAAAAACTGCAAACAAGGCTTTTTAATTTCCTCTGGCATTCTTTTCATAGGCTTTCCATAAGGACTTTAAAAGTGCAACAAAAAGGAATTTTGCAAATGGAATGAATTGAAAAATGGCACCAAAATGTTTGTAAAAAAAAACCCAACTAATTGAAAGACGCTTTTTCATGAATATTACTCTGCGTGGGATCCAGGCTTGGCCCGAACTGAAAGCATCATACTGTCATGAGCCGCCCCAGAGTCCTCTCTTCGGACCATGGTCACGCTTGTGCCTCCGCAGCCCGGCAGCTATAATCACCGTTCCCCGCTCCTGATGAGCCTGCAAACACTGGCTGGCGTGCATACTCACTTCCTATGGCGTGCACGCACAGATTCTCATAGATTTAAAGAGCAAGCATTCTGCTGATTACCAATCAGCAGATGCTGGTCCCTACATTAAGTTACTTTCCCTCCGGCACCTCGTCACTGTGTGGGTGTGTGTGCCAACAGCCTTAAGTTAGTCTGACTGTGTGTTCTGGATTTGTCCCGTGCTACGTTCCTGAGTATTCTTTGCCTGGCACCAGTCCCAACCTTACCGTGAGTGACCTGACCACATCCTCTTTGCTGTCTGCCCTGACCTTACTGTTTGTCCACTGACCACGTCTCAAGCCTGTACCACCTTCGCTGTCACCTAGAGCGTAGAATAAACTTGTATCGTACAAGACCAGCGAGCTTGTGCAAAAAGTTATGCTGTATTTATTAGTCCATAAGTGCAGAGGGTATAATAAATACAGTAAATCTGCATTTATTGTACCCTCTGCATTTACGGACTGATAAATACAGCATAACTTTTTGCACAAGCTCGCTGGTCTTGTACGATACAAGTTTATTCTACAGTTGTGTGGCTCGTGACCGAAAACCTGAAGACCGTGCAGTAGCTGGATGCTAGCTGTAAATACTAAGCTGGAGAAAAACAGGTGCAGCAGAAATCATTAAATGATGGGTTACGGCTACTCCCTTGTTTTTTAAGGAAATTGCACGTCACCTAGAGTGGTCACGACTGGGGTAGCAACTTGGTAGTCCCCCACAGCAAAGTCCAACCAGCCTTGCAGCAGGCTCTGGTGAATACCAGGGGGCTCCTTAGACTTCGCTTCCTGGTGTGGTTCATATTCATCTCTCGCAGTGACCCTGAGGATCCACTATCCCGTCCTATAACCCATACCCAACAAAAAAATCAGCGTCCTGCCAGTCAGACTCACAAAACAAAGTGCACAATTCATTAGATATAGACAAGATTTCTATTGGGCTAAACCTAAAATCTCAAGTGCAACATTTTGTTTTACAAGCCAAAAAAACACAAAAAAAGTTTGTATGAAGGAGGAATGTTTGTGATATCCCCGTGAAACTGCTGCCTACCAAATGAACACAATTTGGGAATTGTAAATACAGTAGTATTGATCGAACCGTTCTAGAAAAGTTAAGTTCTATTTGAACTTCTCAAATTTTTAGAACTCGAACCGAACATTTTACTGTTTGCTCGAGTAAAGTTCTAGTCTAGTTCAACGCGCCATTTTCAGCTTCGTTTTCAGCAGCTTTCTGCACTTTTGACGGCCATCCAAGTTCAAAAACATCATTGCTGAGGTGTAGGGCTCTCATTGGCTGCTAAAATCACATGACCATGTTATATATATATATTTCTCTCTGTACTGTACAGACTGCTCTTAGCTAGATAGCATTATCTTCTACATCAATAGTTAGGGAGCTTGGTATTGCTGGCTGCATCTTTCCCACTCCCAGAAGCTGTTATTTGGCGACATTTGCAGGCTCACATAATGCCTAACTCTCATATATCTCATATTATACATGCTTTGATTTGCTAAATCATACTCAGTGCCCAAAAGTTCAGTTTTTGCAGTTTTGGGGGTACAGTAATTGTATAACACACCGGCTCCAAATCTCCTATTTGTCAAAGGGACTTGGGCCCCCTCAGGATGCAGGGCCCCGTAGCAGCTGCTATCGCTGCACCTCCTATAGCAACACCCCTCCTTGCACGCTGTCCTCATCTTTTCAGTTAGCCATTGAAAGGAATTAAGTATTTTAGCCTTTAGGCCTCGTTCACACGGCTTATTTTGCCACGGATTGGCGCCATACTGCGCGCCGGATTTGCGCTGCAGTACGGCGCCAATCCGTCAGAGTCATTACGGTAATCCACTGCTCTCATAGAGAACAGTGAATTCCGTCGCTCCTCCCCGCTTGGCGAATCCGCCGGGCGGGGAGAAAGTGACATGCACATTATCCAGACGCAATACACGCCGTGGATAATGGAAGTCTATGGGGCCCCCGCCGCCGCTCCGCCCCCGCCCCTGTCCCGCCCCTTATTCACGGCGGATTTGTGAGCCAGATTGCGCTCACAAATCCGTCGGGAATAAGCCGTGTGAACACGGCCTTAGTATTTTTGTCACTCTTAGAGCCAAATTTTCTTTATTTTGTTCCACGTATCCTGTTTATTGCTTTGGATGGTAATTACAGCGTCTCCTCACCTGTATAGGTATAAAAATTAACCATAACATCTTGTCGCAATGACTTTAATGGGGCACGAGTTCGCATTCTAATTTAAATAGAACCTCTAAACAAACTCACTAAAATTCTAGGTTCTAATCGAACTAGAACATTTTACTGCTCACTCATCTCTAATTGTAAATAGTGTACACTACACTATACAATAATAAAACAAGATAAAAGAAAAAGAAAAGGAAATGTTAAGGGGCAATACGGATCAGAATCATTTGAGCTAGGCTGAGCCTTTCATGTCTTAAACAGCATAAAATTGTGTAGAAAAGTAATAATGTTTTGTAATTTCTGGACAAGCCTAACCCATTGACAAGAGAGGTTGATTTAAAAGCAGGTTAGTGATTACATAAGAACAGTGGCCCGAGATGTTGTGTAAATAGCTAGTAGCCCTTGCCAGCAGCTAATGTTGGGAAAATGAGCTTCTTTTGTCAGCTTGAGCTCATAGGAAGCTATAATTATAGCAGCCCACTCCCACATTAGTTCAAATTAGCCCATTTAGTGTTATACAATCACATCATTAAAGTAAACATGAGGTGAGTTTCAGCTTATTTATTACTGAAATACAATGTAGGTGTATTCAGCTACCCTTTGTTCTTAGGGTTTTTTGTTTTGTTTTTTTTAATCGGTTGAACAGTTCATTCCTGTTTTCTAATGAAGATTTGAATGAGAAGTAGAATGTACCGTGGTTGAAAACAAATGATTAGGAAATTATGATATAATATTACATCTGAGTAAAGGAATGAGCTGTATTAACATCTTTTTATATCACAGTTATTTACTGTAAAATCTTTAGTTTTCTACTTTAGAAGTATATTGACATACGATAAAAATTGTGCTCAGAACTGTACACATGCTTCAAAGTGCTGAATATTTGACTGCTGCAATCAATGTGTCTGCCTACACTGGATTTCATTTAGGATACTATTTTCCATCAGGAACAGCATGTAGTGTTGAATTTAATTAGAAAATAATAAAAAAGAAATCTAGACTGGCATTGCTTTGAAAAAGAATACCACATTAATATGGGCCATAGAGAGATCGAGACAAGCCCTTTAACCCCTTAACGCTGAGGCCTTTTTTTTGTCACATTCATTTTTCCCTCCTCGCCTTCCTAGGGACATAACTTTTTTTATTTTTTTTCATCTACATAGACATATTAGGGCTTTTATTTTCTGGGACAAGATGTACTTTTCTATTAGGTGTCCTTCATCGATAACATTGGAATATACTGGGAAACTGCAAAAATATTCTAAGTCCGGCAAAATGTGAAAAAACCGTACTTGCACCATGCTTGCAGGTGTTTTAATTTACAGCATTCTTTGGTAAAATTGAGGTGTTATCTGTATTCTATAGGTTGATACGAATGCGACAAACCAACATGTAGAGTTTCCGTTATGTTTTGGTACGTATAAATAACAAACATTTCTATTTTGAATTTGCACTGTAGGCACATTTTCTGAACCAGGTTAAACCGTTTTGTATTAACACCTACGGAGGTGAGTGAGGGGCATTTTTTGCAGGATGAAGCGTACTTTTTACTGCAACCAATTTGAAATACATGTGACATTTTTGAATAATTTTATTCCAGTTTTTATCGGACATGAAACGAGCAAAAAAAACGCAATTTTGCCGTTTGGATTTTTTTTCTTCTACGGTGTTCAGCGCATGGCATAAATTATATTATATTTTAGTAGACTGGACTTTTTTCGGATGCAGCAATACCAAATATGTGTAGCTTTTTTATTATTTTAATTTTTTATTTGTAAAATGGCAAAATGGGGGTGCTTTGAACTTTTAATATTTTTTATTCTTTTCTTACACCTTAAAACATTTTTTTTTTTACATCTCTCGGGTGCCTCACCACTAGGGAGCGCGATCGTTTATACAGCCCAATGCATTGTAATAATGCAATTTGGGTATTCAAGATGGCATTCTTATACTCCTGCTGGCGGCCAGAAGTGGAGAAATCGAAAACATTCCTTCCAGCTGCCATGATAAGAGATCTGGGCCCCGTGATTTCGTCACGGGCACCCTGATCGCAGTGAGGAACAGTGTGTGGCACAGTTTCTCACTGATTTAGATGTTGCGGCCATCTTTGCCCCGGTGTCTAAGGGGTTAAACAGTGCAGGATGGCGATGGCTCCATCCCGTGCTGTAAACGAAGAGTGTTAGCTGCAATTAGCTATGTAGCGGCCCCCCCCGCCTTCCCCACCCTGTCCCTAAAATCCCCCCCCCCCACCCTTTATTGAGTAATGGGGTTAATTATGACAGCATACAGAGCGTTATTACCCACCTTCTATAGAGTCCTCGTCTCACACTCGAGCTTACTTTGCAAGACGTATTTACAAATCAGGATTTCCGATGTGGGCTCAACATAACAGTTCTGAATATCAGTTGAAAATAAATGTTGCATATTATGACTGCTACTAAGCTGTCGGCCACGACTATGTTGTAGACGTGATTTCGCTCGGATTTCACCTGATCATACAATACATTGTAGGTGGTGAATTCCGTCCGCTGAAAAGATATTGAAACTTGTCAATTGTTTTTCTCATCGGAAAGTGAGTCGTTCAATCCGCTTCTGGCTGGCAGTATCCTCGGACTGAATTGCGCTCGTTGTGCCACGACGAGCGCGTATTTTCTTTTGAAATTCAATAGATAAACTATGGCTGTCGACTTATCGGAAGGAATCTGTAACACCGTACGGCATTTTTTTCCAGTCGCAAATCCGTCCGAAATATGCCGTAAGTTGTTGTGTAACGAGGCTATAAAGGGTAAGTTCTATGAATTTTATTTTTTTTTTCATTTTTTTATTCTTTTTTTTATTTTTATTGTTTTTTTATTCTTTTTTTATTCTTTTTTTTATTTTTTTTTTTTAGTCTTTTTTTTTATTTTTCTTTACTATCGCTCAAGATCAAATCCTGGATCTGGAATCCTCCTCACGCTGAATTATGAGTCGCCAATTACTTTGGTTTTCTGCCCAATGTTTTTTTTACTTAAATAGTAGTTTTTTTTTCTTCCTACCTTGATTTTGGCCTAGCTTAGCCATGCTTATAACATCTTTTTTTTCCTAGCACAATAGATTTTAAAATCATAAGTCTTAGATAATCCATGCTGTGTGAACTATATTTTGGAATTTCATATTAAAAATTAAATAAAAAGCAACATCCAACAACTTAAATATCTGTTGTTTCATCAATTCTTCTTTCTATCACCCTCTATTCAAATGAATAGTAATGTCATCTTGCAAATGGGAGGGAAACACTGGTTTCGAAGGATTTTAACAGTGGCAATATAGTGTACCATCCACTGTCAAACTCCATGTTAAAATACGTTGACTGTATGCGAAAACCTCACTACCTAAATCTACTGATTTTTTGCTGGCATTAGAGTTTGTGCGTTTGCCTATTCATTTCATTAATGCAGTTCCTATGTGGACTTCTATCAAAACAAGAATCTTATAGTCGATTACATGTTGACCATTCATCATTGATAACACACATAGACAGAACGTGAACTCACTAGGGCAAAAAACACTGCTCATTAGTAGTTCTCAATAACCTAAGCTTATTAAATTGTATAGTGTAGAATTTAGAGTGATGTTCTGCGCATATTCATATATCTAAAGGTACATCTGTACCAACCTATTTCAGTAAAAATGACTTAACAGACCAACCAGCTTTACTTTTCTAAATTGCCAAATGTCAATAAGGCCATCTTATTTCCAAATCAACTTTTACATATAAGGCATTAAGGGTGACATATCAGAAAAGAGGCACACCGACCTTGCCATATTATGTGGCAGCCCCATGTCTTGATCACCCACAAATATTAACTGTCTTGTTAGGTTTACATACTGCCATTATTAGATGTAATGCAAGTTGGTATTTTCCTGCTTATTGCACGTGACATACAATAGACTATTGAACTAACCCGGCTATCCTATACTGGGATTCTACACCCTTTACCTGCCACATCAGAGTTTAGGACACGGCATCCTAGCCAGAGAAAAGTAAAGAAAGAAAGGTCAAGGTATCAATGAGAACTAGAGTGTCCATGTAGAGTTTGTATTGTGGGAAGAAGAAGATTGTCTCATTGTATGAGAGGGTGTGTGCCATTTCCTACTTGAGGAAGCTGCAAGAAACACAAAAGGGTATCAGTCTGTGCCAACAGTGACTTCCTGAGTTCTGTGGCAATCTGAGTAAACTACCTTGTGTCACAAGTTGCACGTGTCAGAATATGCCACACAGAAACTCTAAGCACCTCATTAGAGTCCTGGTGTTTCAATTGGTGACAAGAAAAGCCAGGAATTCCACTTATTAGGACTTCTGCTAATACCTTGTTCTTAGAAGGGGTTCACTGCAATATTTTTCTACTATGGAACATCAACATGAATCCATGAAGTCCTTTATTAATCAAGTTGTGTAACTAGCGCAGATGAGATACATCCACACTACGCAGAGAAACGACTCTCATACGCACTATGTTTATCCGCAGCAGATATCCTACCTCCTGAGACTGTGTAACACACTCATTGTTGTGCAGAGCTTCTGTTAAATTTGACAAAGTTGTGCCATAACATGCCAAATGGATGTGTTGTTTTTGCCTCATCATCCTGCACCAATCTGCGCTGGGAGTCATGCCCCCCTAAGTTGGGTGGGGATTAATCACAGCACTAGAATTACCACAATATACTCATTCATCCAAGTGATCTCCATTAGGGCCAGCGCTCAAAAGAACTCATTGGCCGACAAACCACCAATGGTGTCACAAACTTTTTCATTAACTCCAATTTTTTGCCTGAGCTTGCGACCCTGCCACTTACTGCTGGCATAGGTCTTGCTTAGCCTAGGACTCCCGTGATAACTTCTACTCAGGCTGGCCGCGGGGTACACTCCGTTTTAGGTGCATTCAAATCCAGTGGTAGTGGCCAGGAATGAAAGTATCCTGTCTAATATACTGGCGCCTGCGTATACTTGCATAGTATATTTGATGATTGCCTACCGGCGATTGCAAATATTAATCTAGAATGCAAGCTCAAATGTAGGGCATAGCATATTATTGCCCTAATTTAGATGCATTCTATTGTGTCGTGACCATTACCAAATACACAAAAACTTTGTTGCAACGAATTCTAAATTTGCGCTAATATTTACTGTACATATCAGAAAATTCATGTTAACCTTCTGTAGACAATTTGTGGAAATCAGGTGGAAAAGACTCCATATAGAGACAGTTTTCATTTTTTGTTCTGATTTCTGTAATGAATATTATTTTAGAAATTGATTCTATAATACCAGAACTTAAAAAACTTGTACTGATTCCTTTTTTTTTACATAAAAATCATTATGATTTAATTGACAAAAAACTTTTTTTGTTTGTTTTAGATTGAATGCGGCACATGCAGTCGTTAACCCAGTATACAGTCAACGAGTTCTTTCTTCTCCTTCTCGGCGCGCAAGTGCAGGCCGGAAGTTAGTGTACAGGCCACTGTCCCATGCCACGATTCCAGCTTTCTTCCTACTTTGCCTGCTTCCCTCGTACTCAACCTCCTTCCTCGCCAGTGCTTACAGCCGCTATAGAGATCTCTCCTCAGCTGTTGTTCCTTCCTTAGCATACAGCTGGCGCTCTGCTGCGACCACACATTCCCTGTTTGGGCACGCGCTGTTCCCTTTAATTTAAAGGGCAAGTGCACGCAATTCTGTAAAGACTTCCTAGTCAATCAATCTGCGTCCTGCGGCTTTTTGAGGACTCGGCCCAATAGTCTACTTTTTGCCCAGTGATTGGTGTCCGTCCCATACGAAAGTTCTTGCCACTTCTTGACACGTCTTCTTCTGCCATGCATACTGCCCTTTGCACATCGCACCTTCCTGCTATGTTCTTTACTTGTATGCTCGCCTTGCCTGGACTTTTTTGCCCTTGTGATTCGACAAGCATCTTTGCATTCAATACTGTACTACGTTTCCAGTTTATCGGCTTCGTTGCTTCGACTGCATAGGAATACGACCGGGGCTAGGCCGACCCTGAATGGTCCTATGGCAGCATAAGTCCGTCTGGCTCCTAGCCCCCTCGCCAGCTCATGTCGTGAAACACACGGTGACCAACTATTAGACTCCGCACCACCATCTATCCTCAGTGTCTATTGTGACACTTATTTTCTATGATTCTATATCTGAACAATAACTTTTCGGTGTAATGCATAGACATCTAGGGGTCATCTTTTTTTTGCTCAAAATCCCTGAATATAGTAAAACCACATTTTTTAAGTGGGACAACTCAATTTAAAAAGATCATTTTATTTACATTTAGTTTGAAAAGTATCGCGTAGAAGCATCACACAATAAAAACCATATTATAATTAGCTAAAACTGCATTTCCAGGGCACATATAAATTATCCCATTTTTTTTGTGCCGTCCTTTGAACAAATAATTTATATATCAGTGCATAGTAATGTATACATACACTGGATTGCACGCCCCTTGAACTGTTCTCCATTTTTAAAGCCACTAACTTAAATGTATTTTAATGATATTTTATGTGAAAGAGCAACACAAGGTAGCAAGAATTTGTGAAGTGTAATGAAAATATGTGCTTTTCCAAATTTTTTGCAAATGAAAAAAGTGTTGCGTGTATATGTTTTCAGTCCCTAAATCAATACGTGGTAGGATCCACTTTAGCTTCAATGTCAGATGCCATCTGTTCTGTTGGTTTTGCACGTTTTCAGGCTGGAATTTTTGCTCATCCTTCTTTATCAAATAGCTCTGGCTCAAACAGATTGATTGAAGAACGTTTGGGAACAGTAATTTCCAATTCATGCCACAGATTATCAATGAGATTTAGGTCTGGACTTTGACTGGGCCATTTTAACAAATTAATATGCTTTAATTTAAACCATTCCATTGTAGCTTTAGTTGTATGTTTAGGGTTGATGTCCTGCTGGAAGGTGAACCTGCACCCCAGTATCCACTCTTTTACAGTTTCAGGAGTGCCATCTTCCCATCAACTCTGTTCAGTTTCCAAGTCCCTGCTGAAGCAAATCATCCCCACAGAATGATGTTGCCACCACCATGCTTCACGGTGGGGATGGTGTGTTCAGGATGATGTGCAGAGTTGACTTTCCTCCACAAATAGCATTTGGCATTTAGGTCCAAAAGTTCAATTTTGGTCTCATCTTACTAGATGATCTTCTTCCACATGCTTGATGTGTCCCCTACCTAGCTTTCTGCAAACTGTAAATGGAACTTCTTATGGCTTGCTTGAGGTTTTCTTCTTGCCACATTTCCATAAAGGATAGATTTATGGAGCATATGACTAATAGTTGTCTTGTGGACAGATTCTCCCACCTGAGCTGTAGATCTCTGCATCTCATTGGTTCACCTGGCTGCGTCTCTAATTAGTGCTCTCCTTGTCTGGACTGTCAGTTTAGGTAGTTGAACATGTTTTACATGTTAGCAGTTGTGTCATACTGATGGATTGAACAGTGTTCCGCAAGATGTTCAGAACTTGGGCTTTTTTTTTTCTTCTAAACATAACCCTGCAATACATTTTGCCACAACTTTATCCCTGAGTTGTCTGGTATTATCTTTGGTTTTCATTATGCTGTTTGTTCACTAATGTTCTCTAACAAACCCCTGGGCCCTTTACAAGCTGTAGTTATACTAAGAACAAACTGCATACAGTTATACTTTATTTACTAATTAGGTGACTTCTAAAGGCAATTGTTCACGCTGGTTTTAATTTATGTGTATCAGAGTACAGGGGGCTGAATACATATGCATGCCACAGTTTTCAGTTTTTTAATTTGTAAGAATTTGGAAAAGCATGTATAATTTTCTTTACACTTCAGAAATATTTGTTTCTTTGTGTTGCTTTGTCACAAATTATAAATAAAATACATATATATTTGTGGCTATAACATTTAAAAATAAGGATCAGTTCAAGGGGTATGAATACTTTCGCAACCCATTGCATTATCTCTATATCTGTTATTTTTACCTTCAACTATAAGAGAGACTTCCCATCTTATTTATTCATCTTTGAATCCTTTAATATCCTTTTGCAGTGTAGAAACCAAAGCGATATTCCATATTCAAGATGAGGAGTCACATGGGATTAACTGAAAGGTAATATTAAATTTGGGAGCAAATAATAATATGCTATTACAGCTGCTGCTTGATACTGAGTGCTGCTGCTTAGTTCCCAGGTAACCTGTATGCTAAAGTCCTTCTATTGCTTTGTAACCCTTAGTTTTATTCAATTTAATGCAATAATACTACCAGTCTGGCCTACCTGTAGATCCCCTTTTCTGTTACAGGTATTTTTACATACTCTACTTAGAAGATAGTTTTAGGAAGCGCCAAAAGTTTTGGCTTGTACCATTAGTGTTTTCTTTCTGTTTATTTTTATTTTTTTGCCTTTTTTTCTATTTTTACATATTGTGTCCCCATAAGGGCAGAAGACTTCTGGGTGGAATTTTTACAATACTTTTTTTTTCATTTTGTACTGCTGATTTACCCTCCTACTTAGCTGCATACATAGGGCTCATTAAATGTCATATATACAGCAGTCAGCAAGGCAGGCACATGAATAAACTATCTTTGCCCTCTCTATAGAGGGCCCAGTCATCGCTTAAATCAGTCTGTCTACTCCTACAGCGCCATTATTTCCAGAATGCCCTTTCAGAGTCATTTGTGGACTGCCCAGAGTTTTTAAAGGGATTTTGGCACAAAGTAAAATTGACATGGAAGTTTGAAATTTAAATAATAAACATTTTCACCATTCATCATTATTAAAAATTCTGCACCGGTATGTTTTAGCTGCTCCTTTAGTGATCCACTGTTTACAATTCATTTCCACGGGATACGCCCAGGGCTGTGAACAACTCACTCCTGGTCGCACATGCTCAGACATCATCTCTCCTCCCAGGGAGCTACTGAGTGTTCAAACCCCAGGTGCTGTCATTCTAATCCTGTCTTTGGACTAGTTATTAGTAAGTCAAACAGTGCAAATAAATAAAGAAACCTCAATCAGGTATGTGCATTGATAAAGAGAAAAAAAATCCACAGGTTAAGTTCCTGCAGGGATGTGAACCAAGGACTCTTGTGCTATAAAGCAAAAATGCTACCTCTGAGCTACAGTGTAACTACTTACAATTCTGTACATAAACAGGTCTTTCTTTGACAACAGAGAGGAATGGCCTGGTGATGTCATCCTGCTGGGTCACATGATATGCAATTCAAACAAATCACACACCCCCTTCTGAGCATATAGAGCTGAAAAGCTGGATGCAGGAGGTATGAAATGTGATCATGGCAAAACCCCTTTAAATCATTCAGCAGTATGCAAGTAGTTAAGGCGCAGAGATGGCAAGTATAGGAACTTCTTATATCGTGTTCCAAATTATTGTGATCCAGGTCTGCTTCAGGAGTGGTAAGCAAATGTTCTTCTTAGGTACCCAAATACTACATTTATAGATATCCTGGAGACATGGCAGCCTGTATATTGCTGTATAAGTCCCTTCATTACTGGCTCCATTAATTGAACTCGACTTAGAAGAAGAAATTACATCCAATTGGTGACACTAGAGAAACATCTTTTTTTCTTCTGAAAGAGAGCTTATTTACGTATCCTTTTTCCCATGCAGCATGTTGCCTATGAGGGTATGATCACACGGTGTATTGCGGCGCATACAGTATTTCAGTGTTTCAGGAGCTCGCGCTGATAGCGTGTACTCCTGAGGTACGGGGAGGCCGGCAACTCGGCGGCCCCAAAGACATGCATTACTCGCGCCGCGTAATCGCTGCGAATAAATGACATGTCACTTATCTCCTTGCGCGTACAATACGATCGTATTGTACGCGCGGGGGGACGAGACGTAATCCATTGTTCTCTATGAGAGCTATGGATTACTGTAATTGCGGCGCGCATCTCAACACGTATAAAGTGCAAATACCCGGCGAAATGCGCACTGCAATTACGCCGTGTGAACATAGCCTAAGACTGCCAGCTTGGCACACTCTACAAGGGGAAACAATTCCCCCTAAAGGTGCATTATAGGTCTCTCTCCCAGCCAGCCAGATCCATGGTACTTACTAAAAAGGGAGAAGAACCCCCAAACAGCTGTCTGTTAAAGGAGGTTCTGACACGGCTTAAAAGGAACTTGTCACTGAAAATTCTATCTGATCTATGGGCAGCATGTTATAGAGCAAGAAGAGCTGAGCAGATTGATATACAATTTTGTGGGGAAAGATGCAGTAAAACATTGAAATCTTTGCTTTTTCTGGGTTAAGGAGTCCTATGGGCAGTATTATCAGTGATTGACAGGTATTTATGTAAGCACATTTATACAAGGAAAACTGACAATCACTGATAACACTGCTCACTGCTCACTGGACTCCTTTACCCAGAAGGGGTTAAAATGAATAAAATAGTTCTACTGAATCTCTTCCCACAGAACTTTATATCAATCAATCTGTACAGCTCGTCCTGCTCTATAACATGCTGCCAACAGATTACATAGCATTTTAATGTGAAAGGTTCCCTTTAAATCTATAGTAATGTTTCAGAGTTCTTTAATAGGTTGGACATGTGACCTGTAACATGTGACGCTAAAGAAATCACTTCATTACTAAAGCTTTATTGGCCATCAGCAACATAAAGCATCATTTATATCACTTCTATAGTAGTATATAAAAGTCCTTCTTTCATTATTGCATGTCAAAATTAATTTTCCTATATTTGCTAAATGCATAGGAAAACCCTTTGAAGGGGTTGTGCTACTATAGACATTTATCACCTATACTGTAGTTAGGTAATAAATGTCTGTTTGCTGGGAGTCCATACTCTGGGACCCCCACCGATCGCTTAAATGTGGGCCCGAATCCTCCAACATTCTTCACTATTCTCACACAGCGAGGACACTTTGAATGGAGCAGTAGCCAAATGTGCATTTCTGCTCTGTTCAAAGTCTATGAGACCAACAGAGGTCACCGAGTGCTGTACTTGGCTATCTTCTTCGCTGTACTTTGAATAGAACAGCAGTGTGCATGTTCAACCACTGCTCCATTGCAGGTCTTCCTTGCTACGTAAGTGCAATGCAGAAGGACACGGGAATCTGAGACACCATTCTAGCAATCAATGGGGGTCTCAGCTGTGGGACCTCCAGCAATCACAAATGTCTCACATTTGCTGATAGGTGTTAAAGGGATAGTTCATCACATAAAAAAAAACAAAAAAACATTTCAATAGTTCAGGTTCCCCCAGTAAAATAAATAAAACTTTCCCTTTCTCGGTCCCCCATTCTTCGTTCTTCTATTGACTTCTTTTAAATTTGGACGGGACCCCCGGGTTGCCTCTACTTACATCACCATTCTGAGCTGTTCACGCCCGAATGGCGATGTATTAGTGGCGAGTGACCATAGAGGCCCAGTAGAAGGTACTTATAACTTTTTATTTTATTTTTTTACTTGGGGCCCAGATGATATTGACATTTATTTTTTAGGAAGTGGGCAACCCCTTTTAATGTCTAGGGTGGCACAACTCCTTTAAGTGCTAGTATAAAGGTAAACAGATAACAATATATATGGTTGGCCATTTAGAATTGTTGCCAGCTTGCAAAAATATTAATTAAAATGTATAAGTATATCATATATATAATTCATGCACATCAGTACAAATATAAACTGTATTATTAATTAAAGAAACGCAACAGATGTTATGGAATAAAAGGGGGGCCATCTTTTCCCAAGAAGCAGGTGCAATCAATGAAGAAAGGGGGGTAAATCACTGCTTCAATTTCATTGTCAAATTTGCCATGAGTAAAAGCCTCATTCCCTTCCTCTGAATATCCAGCTGTGTGACTGTGCAAGCCGTTGGAACAGCTGAGGCTGTACAGACACTAACACCTTGTCACTTGTTCGAATGCTTGTGGCAAGACTTCTTCTGAAGCAAGAATGGTCTTTCCACTTAACCATACAGCTGTTGTTAATGTCTATCATAAGCTGCAGGTCCAGGAACAGTTACTTAACAGACTTTCTTGTAAATGTTATGTTCTCAATACACTTTTATTAGGCTTTCATTGCCCTCACACCATACATGTATTCTGATAAAGGGGCTTTGCTGAAGCCATACAGTGGCATCCATCACCAACAGATTCACATGGGAAAGAAAATGCAAACTGCATGGTAAATGTTTTTTTACGCTGGCCTTCTGTATAGGAAAGTGCAGTCTGCTGTGCTTTTCTATATACTTGAAAAAAAATGACTTTGACAGATGAATGGGGCCTATAATGATTTTAATGCAATGTGCCTCTAGCCTAGCTCAATAAAAGCTAAGCAAAGTAAAAAAAATAATGTAAGTTGTAAAGGAAACAGTAATTTTTTAGCGGTTACATTTTTTTTCCCAGTAGGCCCAAATGTATTATCCACATAGAAGATTACTCTTTAAGGGATATTCCCATCACATTAATTAGATTTAAAAATTAGACAAAAAATAAATAAAGAATTAAAAATACATTTCTGTTCGATTTTTCCTCTTTCAGAGCTGAAAATTTTTATCACCACCATCTCTCCTCTCCTGGGTTTCAGCCCCGGCCCGGATTGTGAATCCTTCTCGCTTGTGTTGTCAGCAGCACAGAAGCTTGTTTATCTATGTTATTAACAAACTTTAACCCTTTTTAGCTTTGTAGCCTTTTGCCCTGCTGTTAAAACCCATCCTTCACCAATGTTCCTCTAACAGGTTCAGATAGCAATAGTGGAGCTGAAATGTCAGTCATTGTTGTAGAACCACCAACAACCTGCACAGTAAGTGGAAATCTCAAGCTGGCTCTGAAGAGCAGTTTTTTGTGAAACGCCCGTTGGGGGAAAAACCCCCTTTTAAGTCTCATATATAAGCACTCAGTTGTACCCGGTTGCACCCAAAGACATCTACAAGACCATACTGTATATCTGTATGTCACAGGGCATAGAGAGTTTTTTTCTGTTGGATTTATACCTGATCCAAAAGAAAATGATGGCATTGCCTTTATTTGAAAATACGTCAATGATACAATTTCAAGCACATAAGGGGGCATCCTAGGGTTTAGCTCCATATTCTCTCAATCTGATGAAGGGAAATGTCTTTGTGTTTTTTATCTAAAAACGGCCTTAGACTATAAAAAGAACCAATATTTTGATTATTTATTCATTTAAAAACTGCAAAAAACGAGAAGTGAGTTAATTTTTTTTAAAGGGTTGTTTGTTAAGCCCCTTGGGTGTAAGATTTTAGGGCATTGCAAGACGGTTGTGCACAGGGCTGCTGTAAGTAGGGGACTAATTTGGCAACAGCCCATGAACCCTTTCCCCTAGGAAAGCCATCAAAGATCTGGGTACTTAACTTCTGACTGGGTGTCCTAGATCCCTAAGGGGGCACGATTTCACTCACATGGCTCCTTGTCCTGACATTCTCCACCAGTCAAGACCACATACAAAACATCAATGTTCTGGAGCAATCAGCATCACAATTTCACTTCTCTTATGCAGACTCACAGCCCATAAGAGGCCTTATACTCACCTATTGGAAGGTGATGGCTAAGTTTTATTATTTTCTGTTAAAAAAAGGAGGCACTATTAAATATTTGGGGCATTATACCTATTAGGGGAACAAAAGAGGGACCCGTTTCGGGTTCAAAACCCCAAAGGGGGTTGGGGCAATAATAAAAATTTTCCCATTCGTCACAAAAACCCCACAGCAACCCTTTGTGCTTTTGCACAACAAATTGTCCATAATTATGTTAAAGGGGGCACAAATGGATCATTGTTACTCTACAGGGTGCACAAAATGAAGTATCTTTACAGCGTTAGAACAAAGAAGGGCATTATTACTCTTAAAGCTGCATCAGTACAGCCTATGAGGGACAAATACGGCATTATTACTTGTGGGTGACTCAAAAATGTAGATATGACTGTGAAAGGGCTACATTGTTACTACATGGGGCACAAGGAGGGCTCTATTACTGTTTAGGAGCTAAAAAAAAAAAGACAGTATTACTCTTAGGGGCACAGAGAAAATCACTATTACTATGTGTAGGCACAATTACTATGCGCAGTACAAAAGCTGATATGGTTATTTCTGGGGTACAGATATAATAAATTGCCTGGGGGAGGGAAATAATAGGGGCCTAGGGTTAGGTCGTTTGCCAAAAAATTTAATATCCCATATGGTGCTTCCCTGGGGGGGTAAACATTTTTTTTTACACAGTAAGAGTTACCACCAGAAGTACCATATGGGATATTATCTGTTTGGCACTATTATTTTTGGGGCCCTATTTGGCACTATTGTTTTTATGGTATAAAATACAGTGCTTGTGGGCACTGTGCCATATGGCAGGTACAGAAATAAGGGCAAATGGAGCAGCAATGGGCATAGACTTGGGAATAAAATCTGGAAAAGAGATCTGTGTTGGTGGAGAAATGGTAGGCAGGGTGCTGGAAAACTGACCTGCCAATGATGTGTTAGCAGAAAACCCTACAGTTTTAAAATTTAAAAAAGGCCCCTTCATTTTCATTTTGGGGGCTCGGGAAAAAATTTAGAGGACTCTCTGTTTTGGGGTTTCTAGGGCAATAAATTTGAGTTTTAAAACCTAGACATTTTTTCATACCTTTTCCCCCAAGTTTTGATTTTTTAAAGCGGGGGCGTTGCTAGGGTCCTAAAAAAACCGGGGCCCCGGGGGCCCCCTTTGTTTTTTTCTGGGAAAGGGCGGGTTTTCCACACGAAAAATTTTTTTCGGCCCCCCAATTTAAATTTCGGATGTTTTTTTTACAGAGAAAAACCCTTTCTGTTCCTGTCACTAATT
The DNA here is from genome assembly GCA_025379985.1 of Phyllomedusa bahiana. Lineage (NCBI taxonomy): Eukaryota > Metazoa > Chordata > Amphibia > Anura > Hylidae > Phyllomedusa > Phyllomedusa bahiana. Next base: position 27,453 of record JAODAL010019948.1, on the reverse strand, counting down.
TTCTCACATCCCACACAATCCCGCCAACTCCTCAGCAGTAAAGGGTACAAGTAAAAATCACCAATGAAAAAATTTATTTTTTTCAGAACTTCTCACCTTCAAATAAACAAAAACCCCAAAAAACGATCACCAAAACATCCACCTACCATGGAGCAAATCAACCAACAATTTATTGTTACTAAAAACCCCCTACAAAACCCAAAACCCCAAAAACTATTACTATTTAAAGGGTTTTCATATAACCCGGGGGGGGGGGGGGGGGGGGGGGGGGGGGGGGGGGTGGGGGGGGGGGGGGGGGGGGGGGGGGGGGGGGGGGGGGCCAGACCCTGACCAACGAAAACCCCCAAAAGTGACTATCAGCGTACACGGGCCCTCTGTTTTACAAATACCCCCGGGCCATACGGGGGCCAGATAGTGGTAGATACAAAAGTTGTATGAAGACCAGCAGACATAAAAGGGTAATTACACTGCTTTTTAAAATTTAGTGACTCCCCTGAGACCTTTTTCTGATAGCGTCGTTCCCCTTTCCCCTTTTTCTCTCCACCCGGTTTTCAAAAACCTTCATGCTAAAGGGCCCCCGGGCCCAATACCCGCCCCGGGAGGATTTGGACCAAAAACCCTTAAAATCCTCACATTTTGGGGAAAACTCCTTAATTTTAGGTAAAGTTTTTCCCCTCAGTTAGGTATATGGGGGGCACAAAAAGCAGTATATGGGGCCACAGGCAGTATATGGGGCCACAAGCAGTATAGGGGGCCACGGGGCAGGTAATGGGGGCCACAGGCAGTATAGGGGCCCATTTGAGGCGGAATATGGGGGCACTGGGCAGTATATAGGAGCATTTAGGCAGAAAAAAGGGGAGCACTGAGGAAAGGAAATATAAGACCATTTAGGCAGGTATTAGGGGCACTGGGGTCAGTATATGGGGGCCACGGGCCCGGGTATGGGGGGCCCAACAGGCAGGTAATGGGGCTTTGAGGGCAGTAAAGGGGGGCCCACGGGCAAAAAAGGGGGCATTTAAAGGGCAGTAAAAGGGGCCACAGCAGGTAAAATGGGGGGCCAAAGGCTTTATTTTAGGGGGGCACAGGGAGTATATGGGGCCACGGGCGGGTATGGGGGCACAGGCGGGGAATATGGGGGCACAGGAAATTTATTTTTGGGGCATAGGCGGGGTAATAGGTGGGGGCAACGGGCAGGTAAAAAAGTGGCACAGGAAAGGTATATGGGGGTCACGGGCATATATGGGGCCAAAAGGCAGGTAAAAAGGGGCACGGGCACATTTTGGGGGGCCACGGGCCCGGGCCCAATTTAGGGGCACGGGAAATTTATATAGGGGCCACAGACAGGGAAATTTTCCCCCAAACAGGCAGATATGGGGTCACGGGCAGGGTTTGGGGGGCCACAGGCGGGCATTATAGGGGCACAGGGGGGGAAATTTTTTGGGGGCCACAGGCGGGGCATTTTTAAGGGGGAACGGGCAGTATATGGGGGCACGGGAGGCAAAAAAACCCGCTAAAAAAATTAACAAAATAAAAAACTCACCAAAACTCCCCCCCAGCGCACTCCGTCCCCTTCACCCGGCCCCCTCCGGCAGCTCCTGGGGTGAAATGGCCCAAAGACGCCCCCTGTGCCCCCCGAGGACGGGCAGCAGGGCGATGACGTAAAGGGTTCATCGCGACGCTCCCGCTGAGGCGCACGGGGCCGCGGCGGGTCCTCCGCGCTGTGAGGACCCGGCAGCCTCGCGGTGTAGGACCTGCAGGTCCGACACTGTCTGCGGGGCAGGGAGCGCTCACTCTCTGCCCCGCAGAAGCCCTCAGCTGTGTGTGCGTCCAGCGGACGCACATGCAGCTGAAGAGCCAGTCGGTGCTCCAGGCCCAGCGCAGAGGCCTGGAGCCCGGGAGACTCGGGGCACAGGGGGTTTTTATTCGGGGCTAGGGCCCCGAATAAAACAGCCTAGCGACGCCCCTGGTTTTCAGAATACAGACTTATTAATAAACTGATGTGCCTTCTGCATACAAGTTTTGCCTAATTGCCCTAATAATGGAATTAGTTGTAGGTATTAACATTATGAACAAAATTAATTGTAAATTAATCCTATGTAGAAGATATGAAAGAACGCAAAAAATTATTAACATAGGTTGCACAGTGTTCAGACTTACCCTTACTTTAACCGATTAACTCTGGCCCCTATGGACCTTGTGAATGAGAGGGAACTCCTTCAAAACTGTGTCCAACTTCTTGTTATTGTAGATTTTGAGGGACAATTATATGGTATCTATAGCCCTCAGAATCTTTCAGGGTTCCTCTACCTGATAACAGCAAAATAACCCCAAAATAAAAGGGTTAATACCGTTCCCTAATTTACAGAATTCCTACGCCAGATAGGAAAAAAGAACTAAAAAGTAACTTTTATTAAATGCATCACTAAAATCTTACAAAAGGCCGACAAGGACAAACAGTGCACTACCAAAACACACCCTACAAGGTCTAAAATAACCCTAGCCTGCCAGAAAACAGGATGATCGTCCCAATAAGGACGCTCCCGTCCGGAACCTAACCCTTACACTAATCTGACCCTAGAAACCCCTGTCCCAACATGTTTCTACCTTCCCTAGATAACAAAGAGATTTCCTCAGGGGACTTTTTATAAAGGGAACACAAACAAGGGGTATATATAATAATATAGCAAGGGTATAGATAAAGAAATATTAAAGGGAATACAATCACTAATATGACAAGGGTATAAAAAGAAGGAAATGGGTGTATACACAAATAATAACAGTAACCACAAACCCAACCAACACCTAAAAAGTGCACATAAAGATTAAAATGCGCAGCCACAGTCAAAATGATGACACCTTAAGAATGTGGTATAGATCTATGATAGTCCTAAAAAGATGATTGGACTAGAGGACAAACTTCTTTTAAAGTTGGGCTTTCAAACCCAAGAGGAAAGTATCCACCAGTAATAACTGTCTCAATAACAAGACAGTCATTGCTCTCACATACAGTATCAAAACACCGTACCAAACCGCGGCATATCGCCTAGAATGGACAGGTTTATCTCAAAGGTGGATAATAAATCACCTAGTTGTCCTTCCTGAGTCATCCGGTAACAGCAGTCAATGCCACTCACATGTGGGGTACGAGGCGCGACTCACACTGCGCCACGAAAACCTACGCACGTCACCAGATAGTGTTGCGTCCGAGCCAGCATGGCCTCGCGCGTACCACACTCAAAGCTGCAGCTGCTGAGTGTGCTCCACCTGATAAATGTTTCAAATGTTCTTCTTCCTAAACAATCAGCTCATCTTGCCATGAGGAGGCCAGCATTAGTTCTATGTAAGGTCCACTTAGGACAACTATCCTTGTAAATGACAAAGAAACACAACAAAGCTACAGTTGTACACACGTCAGTAAACACTGACATATTAAAGGGGTTTTGCCACGATCTCATTTCATACCTCCTGTATCCAACTCTTCAGCTCTGTGTGCTCAGAAGGGGGCGTGTGTGATTTGTTTGAATTGCATATCATGTGACCCAGCAGGATGACATCACCAGGCCGTTCCTCTCTGTAGTCAAAGAAAGATCTGTTTATGTATAGTGCTGTGAGTAGCTCAGAGGTAACATTTTTGCTTCACAGCACAAAGATCCTAGGTTCAAATCCCTGAAGGAACTTAACCTGTGGATTTTTTTTTTCCTCTTTATCAATGTACATTCCTCATTGAGGTTTCTTTTTTTTATTTGCACTGTTTGACTTATTACTAGGGAGTCCAAAGGACAGGAGTAGAATGACAGCACCTGGGGTTTGAACAGTAGCTGCCTGAGAAGAGAGGTGAAGTCTGAGCATGTGTGACCAGGACTGAGGAGCTCTCAGCCCTGGTCGTATCCCCTGGAGATGAGCTGTAAACAATGTATTACTAAAGGAGCAGCTAAAACAAAAATGGTGCAGAATTTTTAATAATGATGAATGGTCGCCGAATTTTACGTTGTTCTCCTTTTATTTCTGTTTGTTATAAGATATTTGTTGGAGACATGTGCCTCCTATGTAATGATTCTTGTCATACTCTGTACACTATATTGTCATTACCTAATCGAATAAAGAATCATATGTTTAAAAAAAAATAATGATGAATGGTGAAAATGTTATTTAATTTTCAAACTTCCCACGTCAATTTTACTTTGTGGCAAAACCCCTTTAAGGGAGATGTATTAGGACTGGTATCTCATACACCAACATTTGGTGCATCTTTTACAGTTTTAAAGGCAGAAAATGCTTTGAGTTCCAATTTTTGCTATTTTCTTCTTTCATAATACTAAATCTGTTAGAAACTTGGTGGTCTGAACCTTCTCTGGTTAACCTCACCCATTTTTCTTGACATTTTTAAAAATGGGCAAAAGGAACTAAAAGTTGCAAATTTCTGCGCAGGAATTGTGAATTCAAGACTTTCACGCCAAAATACTGGTACAAATTACCCACCAGCCCCAGTAAGTTACATATGTTACATGCTCATTTCTGCCCAGATGTTCTTATTTTTAAGGTTACACTATACAAAATGTGTGCCTTTTGTTAGTAGAAATAAAAACTTGTTTAAGAAAAAATGAGGAGTTTGAATTTCCTTTGCTATGCAGAATATAAACAACATCAGGATCATTAACTTGAACAGATTTTTAATAAACAACATATGAAGAATTTGTCAGAAATGTATTCAGTCGGAATGACTTCTATGCTGAGTAACTGAACTAAGTAACTGAATAATACTGATTGTGAGCATGTACTTAATGAAAAAAAAAATATGGAAAAATAAGTTTGGTTTGAAAAGTTAAGACAGCTGTTGATAAAAAGGAGCTTCTACCTGGACAGTTATTTGGCCATAATTAGGGCCTGTTCACACCAGGTTCAGCTATCCTTTTCAAACGGCAATTTGATTTTTTTCTTAGATGGATCCATTAGCAGAGATAGAGCTTATCAATGGGGCTTCCATCATAATGAAAATGTCAGTTTGTCTCAATTTGACAAGCGTCCAGAAATATCTGTTATTTCAACAGGACAGGCAAACGGAGGCTGTCTTATTTTTCTGTCCTGTTAACAATGCAAGTCTGTGGCAACTGGATGCTTTAATATAGGCACCCTGTTGTACCATTCTGCTTGATATCTGTTTTTATTTTTACTGACACATGAATCCAATGAAGATCGCCAACACTCCAGTGTTCATAACTAGTCTGCAGTGATGACATCATGTACATCACTCACATGATGCTGCAGTCAACCTCTAGCCTCATTGTCATTCGCTTGAATATCTGGCATAAGCAACTGAGGCCATCAGTTGGCTGCAGTGTCACATGGATGATGTACATGACATCATTAGTGTAGAACTGGTGGGGATTAGAAGAGTAGCACTGTAGTGGCACTGGAGTGACAGGGGGTTTATGGGTCAATAAAGGTTATATTTTTATTTTAGAATTTTTCCAGTTTAAACATTTTTATTTTAAAACCCCACCAAACCCTTTCATTTGCACATATCTGGTGTTTTAGGACAGTGAAAGGGTTAATTTCTGTATCCCTGGTGGTTTACGGCAGTGAAGGGGTTAATGTTAGTGCCCCTGTTGGTCTATGACAATAAAGGTTACTGTCAGCATCTTTGGTGGCCCAGGCTAGTGAGGGAGTTAATTCCAGTAACCCTGGTTAGTAAAGGGTTTAATTCAGAGATCCTTGGTGGTCAAGGGCAGTAAAGGGGTTAATTTAAGGATGTCAGATGATCAAGGGTACTAAAGAGGTTAATGGAAGGATCCCAGGTGGTGTAGGGCAGTGAAAAGGTTGAGTACCTTTTAGTCTAGGGCAATTAAATGGATAATTATAAGAGCCCTATTTAAAGACAGTGAAAGAGAATTCTTTTTCTGTGGTTGCTTATCTCTCCAGGCCTCGAAAATTGTCTGAGCTGTAACTTCCTTATGCCTCCTAATACTGATCATAGAGATGAGTACAGGGAGGAATAGAGAGGATTGTGCAGCTGTAACTATGTGAAAATTCTTTAATGAGTAAATCAGGCACACTTTATTATGAAGAGAGCCCAGGGAGTCTCTCTGGAAGTAGACTTCCCCTGATCAGGGGCTTTTAAGCACAGCTACACAGCTCAGATAGAATATTGATCAGGGGGGACATAGAGGCTATGGGCTACATTTATTGAAACTGCTCAAACTAAGTATTAAAGGGGTTGTCTCACTACAAGGATTGCTTTTTTATGTTAAAGATCTTGCAAAAACAAAATACGTTGCAATATATGTCCATTAACAGTGTCCTACCTATTCCTAGATATCCCCTCTTGTATGGGCTGCATCAGTTCCTCAGAATGCTATAGCTACAGACCTGTTCAATCTCTCATGAAAGGCTGACAGCTCTGGTTGCTATAGCTACAGACCTGACCTACTGTAGCTTAGTAGAAGCCAGTAAACACACCCCTGAATTCAAAGTGAAAACAAGAAAACAGGACTGAGGTAAGATGAATCAATGTAGTGAGACAACCCCTTTAAGTAGAAACTGCTTAAGGGCATGTCCCCACAGTACAGAGCAAATACTGGTCGGATTATCCGACTGGTATTTGCTCTATTTTGGAGCCATCTACACGGCCGCACGGGGACGGCTTTTCTCCGCTGCTTGCGGAGAAAAGCCCTCCCCCTTCCCATTGACATGTTCATTGTCCACCCAAAAACCAGGGCGGAAGAATGAACATGTGTTCAATGTTTTTCGTTCCGAAAAACGTCCGCCGGAAAATCCGTGCAGTGGGGACCGCTGTACAGATTTTCCATTAAGGTCCATGTTAAAGGTTGACAGCCGGTTTACAGACGGCTTTCAAAACCAAAAACCGGCTGTAAAATCAGCTGAAATACCGGCCGTGGGGACAAGCCCTAAAAGAACTATCCAGTATCAGCTAACGAAGAACGAAAAATAAGAGTACTAGGAATGTATTCTGTATATGAAATGCATGTGAAATGACCAAAGCCCAGCAAACCGCCCAGAAATAATAACATCCAGACTCGGTTATAGTATTTGGCATTTTTTTCGTCTGCCTTCTTATATTTTGACTGTGTGTATTTTTGTACTATTCATTAAGCTGCTATCACACAAGTGCAAATAAGGATCTTCACATTGCGAACAGTTGGTTGACTGTCTGAAAGCCAATGTTTCTAGCAGTCATATATTTGTTCATAATAAACACCAGTTTGGGGACAACTGATGAGTTCCACAGATGGAGCAGTATCAGACAGCCAAGTAGACATTTCTTTTCAGCTTCCAAAAGGGTCAATAATTCTTACAATGAAAACATCATAACAAGAATTCACCAATAACTTATTGCATGTGTGAAAAATCATAACTGCCATTCTAAGTCACATGTTTAAAGCCCTAATGAGTAAAAACTATGCAATAGTTTTAAATTACATTCACATAAATCCCATAATATGTAAAAAGGATAAATGAGTAAACAATGCATCTCAAAGTTTTGAAAATTAGGGGAAAAAACTCATTTATAACTTGTTGTACAGATAAAGAAGGATGACTGACATTCTTAGTCAGAAGAAATATTGTTTGACCATTTCCTGACCAGGTTGTTTATCCCCCTTTCTGACCAGGCTCATACTCACGGGTTTGAACACTTCAAAGGGGTTTGGCCACAAAGTAAAATTGATGTGGGAAGCTTGTAAATTAAATAATACAATTTTCACCACTCATCATTATTAAAAATTCTGTAGCATTTTTGTTTTAGCTGCTCCCTTAGTGATCCATAGTGTAAAGCTCATCTCTAGGGGATACGACCAGTGATGACTGGCTGCACATGCTCAGGCATCACCTCTCCTCTCAGGCAGCTACTGTCAGTCTCTTCCATGCTTAGTAATCGCACACACTCACTGCTGAGTGAGTGTTTAACCCTAGGTGCTGTCATTCTACTCCTGCTACTATTTATATGGTATAAGAGTCAATGGTAAAAGTAATAATAAAAAGTCCGTTTTCCATGTTTCTAATACATTTTTTAACACCAGAAGTGGCTCTAAAATAAGTTTTGTAATTGTAACACTATTTCATGATGGACTTTTATATATACTGTAGGTGATATAAAGTTTTATGGCCACATCTATGAAAACTGTTTAGGTCTAAAACTCACTCTTTTGCCCATAGTAACTTCTGGGCAAAAGAGTGAGTTTTAGACCTAAACAGTTTTCATAGATGTGAACCTTAGAGTCATTGAGTCAAGGCTAAAAGTTGTGGTCTGGGCAGTCAGGGTTTTTTAATATTTTATTTTTTTCTGCATTTGTATGTTGATTTTTATTTTATTTTTTTTCACTGATTTTCCTTGTAACTGGGGAAATATGGGGGAATAAAGCCCCAGAACTTGCTGCAGAGCTTATATGGGTCTGTTAAGACCCAGCAGCATCTGCAAGTACTGAGCCCCATCAGTTATGTGACCACCAGTACCTGGTAACAGAAAGGCTTTCGGCCTATAGGTATATACAATGCTCATTAAGTGCTGTATATACAACAATTGGGAAGGCAGGGATTGTAATAAACCATCATTGCCTTCTCAGTGCAGAGCCCAACTGCCACTGACAGTGTGCAGCTGCGTAGAGCTAAATGCAGGGCCATCTGTTCCACTGGGCACACTAGGCAGTTGCCCGGGGGCCCCACAAGTATAGGGGCCCCACAAGTATAGGGCCAAAGGCTCCCTACCCTACCAAATAGTCTTGTAGGCAGCAGGCTGCTGGTGTCCAGAAATAAGCTGCTTAAAAATATGGATGTGCTTGGGGCAAAGGAATGAGGCATGGCCAAGTTTGAGGCATGGCCAAGTGTGATGTCATGTATTTGGCAGGGCCCATGCAGTGCTATGCCCAGGGGCCTATACTTTTTTTAAGATGGCTCTGGCTAAATGACCACTGCTCAGACATTTGAAGTCATGTCGTTAAAACCCCAATTAGCAATACTATGCATCATTTCTAAAATACATTTACATAAATCATGTGAAATGTAATAAGGATAGATGGGTAAATAATGTATCACATACAGCTTTTACATATTAGTAATAACAGTAACATTTTTACAAATCTTATTGCAGGAAACAGTACTGTGAGAAAGTACTAGCCAGGTTACTCACACCGTCATCTCTGATTGTTAAAGGGAAAATCTAGTCAAAATGGTTCTTATATACCATAGATGCACATGAAAAGACCACATTGCTAAAGTCTTTGATCTGAGATCACTTCTGATTTCCAAACTGATAGGTATAATTTAAACCCTTGTATTTCTTAAATTGTACACAGTTTAAGCAAAGGGAAATTTAAAATGAACCGGTCTCATTAAACAACCAGATTGCAAGGCGGGATTGCTTAAAGCTGACAAAACTGTAATAAACGCTCAGTGGGTAGGTGGGGGCCTGGTCTATATGGCAAGAAAGTTTCCATTCAATGAAATCTTAAAGGGGTTGTCTACCTACATTGATTTGTCCTGTTTTCTTGGTTTCATTTTGAATTCAGGGATGTGTTCACTGGCTTCTACTAAGCTGCAGTAGAAGCCTGGTATTTAGCTATAGCGACCAGTGCTGGCAGCCTATCATGAAAAATTGAACAGGTCTGTAGCTATAGTAACCTGTGGAGCTGATGCAGCCCATACAAGAGGGGATATCTCAGAATAGGTAGGACACTGTTAATGGACACATATTGCAAAGTTACTTGTTTTTGCAAGATCTTTAACATAAAAAGCAATCCTTGTAGTGAGACAACCCGATTAACGAAAATAGTGAGCAACTGAAGCAACAAAATATAGTAGAGAGCTGCATAATTTTTCATTATCTACCAACCAAGCTTTGTTTACATAAAATTGGACAACCCCTATACACTTTACTGGGCTGTTCCTATTTCCAGTGTTGCATGCCGGTTAATGATGTAGTACTAAGTCACAAACTATGTCATGTCATGTTCTAGATCAAATAAAGCTTAACTATTCATGTTTGCTGTTACACTTACAAGACAGCATCATTAACCAGAGGAAAGAAAGTTTCACGTCCACATAGACAGGAATTCCTTACTGTAAGGGCAATGTTCACACGGCTTATTGCCGGCGTAATTGCAGGGACGGATTACGCCCCGCTATTACGCCGGCTGCCGTGCAGCGGGGGCGGGGGGCCAGGAGCTCGCTGGCCCTATAGACATTCATTATTCACGGCACGTACATGCCGTAAATAATTGACATGTCACTTTCTCCCCGCTCGCTGTATTCGCCGAGCGGGGAGGGGAGACAGAACCCATAGATCTCTATGAGAACTGTGGATTACCGTAATGCCTGGGACGGATTTCAGCCGTATTGGAGCGCAAATACGGTACGCAATACGGCTGAAATCCGTCCCAGAATAAGCCGTGTGAACGAGCCCTAAGAGTGGTGACACTAGGGAATTGACACTAGCAGTGACACTACGACACAGGAGGTTGTGACAGTGGATTCATTAAACAAGTTCAGGAAGGGTTTATATGCAAAAATATAACATTAGAGTTTATGGGTTTTAGAGTCTGGAGATGGGACAGGTTCCAAGGATTTATTCAGATATATTGGAGTCAGGAAGGAAATTTTCCTATATTATAGGGCAATGAGCATCCACTTCATAGTAGTATTTACCCTCCTCTGGATCAATAAGGTATGGTTACAGGCTGGATTTGATGGTCTGGGGTCTTTTTTCCACATTATAAACTATGTAACTAACAGATATAGAATCTCTTTAAACAAACTAAACATGTGGACAGGTTTCACAGAAAACCACAAGGTTTCCTTCAACACTTAGAATTTCCCTTAACACTGTTATGCTATATCGCAGTGATACATTGAGAGACATATATACAGTGGGGAGGAAATAAGTATTTGATACACTGGTGATTTTGCAAGTTTTCCCACTTACAAAGAATGGAGAGGTCTGTAATTTTTATCATAGATACACTTCAACTGTGAGAGACAGAATCTAAAAAAAATACAAAAAATCACATTGTATGATTTTTAAATAACTAATTTGCCTTTTTTTGCATGAAATAGAAATTTTATACAATAGAAAAACAGAACTTAATATTTGGTAAAGAAACCTTTGTTTGCAATTACAGACGTCAGACGTTTCCTGTAGTTCTTGACTAAGTTTACACACACTGCAGCAGGGATTTTGTCCCACTCCTCTATACAGATCTCCAGATTTTTCAGGTTTCAGGGCTGTCTCTGGGCTACTTTGAATTTCAGCTTCCTCCAAAGATTTTCGATTGGGTTCAGGTCCAGAGACTGGCCAGGGCACTCCAGGACCTTGAAATGCTTCTTATGTAGCCACTCCTTAGTTTTTCTGGCTGTGTGTTTCAGGTCATTGTTCTGCTGAAAGACCAAGCCATGACCCATATTCAATGCTCTTACTGTAGCCAAAATGTTGTGATACATGGCCCCATCCATCCATCCTTCAATGCGGTGCAGATGTACTTTGCTCTTTCAGAAAAGAACCCCCAAAGTATGATGTTTCCACCCCTATGCCTGGGATGATGTTCTTGGGATTGTACTCATCCTTCTTCTTCCTAGAAACAAAGTGGAGTAGATACCAAAAAGTTCTGTTTTGGTCTCATCTGACTACATGATCATCTGTCAAACATCATGGACATAGGTTGGCTTGCCCTGCAGCACTTTAGTCCATGACAGCGTAATGTGTTACTAATGGTGATCTTTGAGACTGGGGACGCAACTCTATTCAGGTCATTGACCAGGTCCTCCCATGTAGTTCTGGGCTGATTCCTGACCTTTCTCAGAATCATCCTTACCCCACATGGTGAGATCTTACATGGAGTCCCAGACCAAGGAAAATTAACAGTCGTTTTGAGTTTCTTCCACCTTCTAATAATTGCAGTTGTTGCCTTCTCACCAAGCTGCTTGTCTATTGTCCAAATAACCGCCCATGAAAATAGGGCCAATAAATCAACAAAAAGGGAAGTGGTATATAACCTACAACGCCAAACACAAAAACACTAACCCAAATAAAAATTACAAATATATTTTATTGAACAAATATAACAATACACAAAAGCGAATAAAAAGATGGTGCTGGATAACTGAAGAATAACTGCTGGAAAGTAAGCCCCAATATAATTAAATACACAATCTTATAATGTTAGTAGAAACAATACATTACCCTTGTGCTGCTGGTCTGTATTCACCCATTATGTAATGTTATATAATTTTTGTTCTTTTATTTGTTAGTTTGAATTTATGCTAACTTGCTTTACTTACACACTGTGGGGGTAATTGTATTTGCTTTACATGTTAATGTATTGTTTCTACTAACATTATAAGATTGTGTATTTACTTATATTGGGGCTTACTTTCCAGCAGTTATTCTTCAGTTATCCAGCACCGTCTTTTTATTCGCATTTGTGTATTGTTATATTTGTTTAATAAAATATATTTGTAATTTTTATTTGTTGTCTATTGTCCTGTAGCCCATTCCAGCCTGCAATTTTGTCCCTGGTGTTGTTAAACAGCTCTTTGGTCTTCGCCATGAGTGTGATTGATTAAGTGTGTGAACAGGTGTCTTTATACAGGTAACAAGGTCAAACAGGTGCAATTAATACAGGTAATGAGTGCAGAGTAGGATGAGTTCTTAAAGAAAAACTAACAGGTCTTTGACAGCCAGGATTCTTGCTGGTTGGTAGGTGATAAAATACTTATTTCATGCAATAAAAAGCAAATAAATTATTTAAAAATCATACAATGTGATTTCCTGGATATTTTTATATTCTGTCTCTCACAGTTGAAGTGCACCTATGATAAAATTACAGACCTCTCCATTCTTTGTAGGTGAGAAAACTTGCAAAATCACCAGTGTAGCAAATACTTATTTTCCCCTCTGTATCTTTTTAAATGCTTATTATTAGTATATTGTGCTAATTGTATAATCCAATTTAGAAATGAAAGACTTATATTGTCATTGCTACTAAATAGCTTATCGCCCAAGAGAAGTAAGACTGCATTTTCCTTTAACTACGGAAAAAATCACCATTGATTTGTTCACCCCAGCCTCAGTGACAGCTGTCAGGGAAAGCTCATCAGTGGTTTAGAGCCCACATAATGGGTCTTCTTCTCACATTTACAGTGAATCAATGTGTACATACTTGCAGCATTACTCAGTCAATGTTTCATTACAGGAAAACGAGCAATGACTGTGGAAAAATGGCAGTGACAGATTAATGTCAAAAGAATTGGCGAAATACATACTTATGCTTCACTGTGTTCTTCCATGAAAATCCTAAAACACAGTCACATTTCTCAGAGCCAATGCATCTCATCTATCTATTTATAAACTTCCTATCTATCCGGATGTGTGGGGTCATGTTGACTTTCAGATCCTACTCAAACCTATTATAAGGCATTCGGAAAGTGCCCACAACAGTACAACCTCTGGATAAAACTGATTGAATCACCACAATTACAGGATGAACATTTTGCTTTTTTACTTAACAAATACGCAAATCATGAACATGACACAAATAATGTTTCTTTAATAGTTGAATATTCTGGCTTCATGAAACATACCTCAAAAAAATCAAAGTAAATTTTTTTGATTAATGTCATTTGTTTTTCCAGATCAAGTACAGAAAAAAATTCTAGAATCACTCAGACTCGCCTTGCAATTTCCATTTGTAAAACAAATACTGGCATAAGTCTAAAAAAAAAAGCAAATTATTATGCAAAAGAAAGTACTTACAGACCTTACTGAGTTGTTAAACCTGGCTGATTGAAAGAAAACATGACCCTAACAAAATCAGTTGACACAGTAGAAAGGATTGTAAAACTCCTTTGTGATAAAAATCTAGCACAGAGTGTGGCTAAAGATATTGGTTGTTCCCAGTCAGCTGCAAGTAAAATTCATTAAAGGGGTTGTCTCGCTACAAAAATTAGCTTTCAGGGAACAGTAAATGAAGACGTTTTCCAAATATACATAGTTGCATAGTTAGTACGGTTGAAAAAAGACACGTGTCCATCAAGTTCAACCAAGGGTGGGGAAAATGTGGGTAAAGGAGAGAGACAAGGACTTTAAGCCCAGCCTCACTACTGGTTAATGCCCTGAAACCCACAAGGCAAGAACCAATCTGCTCCAGTGGAGACCCTATCTCTGACCCCAGAGCCTCCACCAGCCAGGATCCGGAATTTTACATAGCTACGTACGCATATATTGCATTGGTAATTTTTTTTTTATTAAGGAGCTACAAGTCATTTTATCACATTCTTTGCTCTCTCTGGTTCCCCAAGTGACCGACCTGTGTACTTCTCCCCCCCCCCCTGCTGCGTGTTCTAGCTCATAGCAGGGAGTGACGTCGTCACACAGGTCGTGGCCGCGGCAGCACAGAACTTTGGACAGTGAGAGCTTGTTTGTTATCTGATCTTTCAGACAAAAGCCTGTAATTACTGCTGTTTACTTCAACTCAGAAGCTTCCCTGGTCCTGTCAGCATGAGATTTATCTAATTAGCAGTGGTCTGAATACACGGACCTCATATGCTAATTACAGACAACTTGACCAGGAAGTGACAGAGCAAAGCAGCATTATTTCATTCATGCATCCTATGAAACTTTGAGATGAGACAACCCCTTTGAATGTATTAAGAAAATGGGAAAGTTATGAAGGGAAAACACAAAGGCAGACAAGGAAGATGCCAAAGCAACAGGCTCAATATGAATCAATATTTGTGACAGAACTGTTAGAAAACAACTGATTAAGATGAAATTTACAAATAGAAAAGCCAAATGCACACCAGCACTAATACCCAATAAGAAAATAAAGGTTACAGTGGCCTAAAATGAAGCAATCATGAAGTGGGAATAATTACATGAAAGTGATATTCAGTTATGAATTACAAATTTAAATTGGTGACAATCTAATTAAATACTTTAAGGGGTTTTCTCACCACAATCATTAGGTTTTAACCTGTAGGGAAAGGTAAATGAAGACCAACTATATTGCTGTTTTGATTTGCTTTGTTTGGGAGATAAAGGAGATTTTATCTACTGTAAGTGTACACAAGTGTCTCTTGGTTACCAACCACCTATCACCACTCCCTCTTTTATCTAATTACCTCAAGCTGCCTTTTGACTACTTCACTTCCTAATTAGGCACAAGAGCTTGTTTACCTAAATTAATGACAAGTTTTAACCCTTTGAGCTCTGTAGCTTTGTTCACTACAGATTATAAACCAGGGTTCTGAACAGAGCTTATTATGTTAATCCTGGGTCCAATCTTTGGATGGGGTGGAGTATTTAAACCTCTTCCTGTTTTCACTTATTGCCTGTGATTGCTTCTGTATCCTGGCTTTTGTTCCTGTGCATTTGCTGTTTTGTTGTTGTTTCTCTGGTTCAGTACTATGGCTTGTATCTTGATCAGTCTCTTGTCTGCTGACTTTGTACTGCGTTCTCTCCTGGTTTGACAGCGGCTCGTCTGACTTTGCTTACCTGATTGGTCCCTATTTAATCTGTGCCCTGTTTGTCTCTTGTTCGTTTTCTATCTGCTCCCTGCTTTAGACCAGGGTTTGTTCTGGATAGGTTCCAGTGCCGGATCGCCCTTTTCGGGACAGTTGCTCTGCTTTAAGCAGGGTGAGCAAGGGAGAAATTAGGGCACCTCTAACACCTCCTGCACTCATGTCACTGTAAGAGGAATGGCTAAAAAAATAGAGGCTGATATCCCAAATTACTGTTTTAAAGCACCATAGCCTAACCGAAAGGTAAGTTGAAGCGGCTGTGGCTCTGTGAAACAGCATGGTGACAACACTATAAAGCTGACACCTGAAGAAAACAATTCCTTTTTTCCAATCATTTATGATATGGAGTTGCTTGTCAATTAATTTACCACATAAATTTTAAAATCTTCCCCTAAATAATAGACCTAGAAATTCGGGGTTTTTTTTTTTTTATTATAAAAAATTGTTAGAGAAGTAATTTTTCACAGTGATACTGCATCAAGCCACAGAGCAAGGAATGTTAAAGCTTTTCTTTTGAAAGATTCTTTAAATGAAGGGCCCAGCAATCAAAAAGCTAAATTAACTAAAAGTTTTGGGGGGAAAATTTTAAAAAAATGGTTAACAACAAGGCCACTTTTCTGCAATGCTAGAATCAGCTTGATATGTAATATTGTTTATGATTATTGAAGTCTATTACTCATAATTTTTCCTTAACATTGAATGACTCCGTATGTTTTTTTACTAAAATTAATTAAATAAAATGATTCACTTTACTTGTGAGAGGTATGTTTTACAAAATACAACAACCACAACATGGTGCATGCTTTTACACAAATTCCACTGCTTCCAAAGTATTCATCACCGAAGTTTTGAGGATTTTTTTCCATCTCAGCCATTTAACTAGCCAGTTATGCAAAAGGGGGCCACCTCCCAATCCCTTCCAACTACCCCCCACTACATGATCATGGGGTGTCAACCAGTTGTTGTGGCAACCATTGTACAAATAAGAAAACAAAAAAGTTAAATATAATTGGTATTGCCACAATAGTAAAACTCCAATCTATAATGCTATACAATTAGTTATCATGGTAACTATCAAAGAAAAAAATACCCAGTGTCAAAATTGAACAGTTTTGATCTACTCACTTCCCCAAAAAATTGCTAAAAAAATGATCAAACAGCTGCATGTATCCCAAAATGGTATCAATAAAAACTTGAGGCCGCAAAAAGAAATAGAAGTGCAGAGCAAACTCTATTAATTTTTTTTTTAAAGTCTACTTTTTTAAAGCAGTAAAACATAATGAAAACTATGCAATACAAATTTGATATCACACTGTCTCAAAAAATATATATTTAAATATATATTTAAATATAAATATAAAATATAAATAAAATAAAAATATAAAATACATACTAATTTAAAATATATAAAAATATACATACATTATATAAAATTATATATATATTATATAAATATATAAAAATATTAATAATATACAATAATTAAGTATATATTTACATATATATTTAATATATATTTATATAAAAATATAAAATTTATATGCACAGTGAACTTTATATGACCTTTATATGACCTAAACCCCATACACACCTACAAAAAATGGTGCAATTATGGGGGTGTATGTGGTATTCCTGTACATAATATAGAACAGTAAATAATTCAATTAAAAGTACAAAATGTCCTACAAAAAAACAATCCATGATACAGAATTATAGACAGACAATTAAAAAAAGATTTTACAAAGCAGTGAGGGAAAACAAAAATGACATAAATAAAAATCATTGCAGTGAAAAGGGGTTAAAAAGTATTGCTAGTTCCAGTACGGCTTCTCTCCTTTTTGATTTACAAAAAAAAGGTTAGTTAAGGCGATGAGTGGCTGCCGGAGGAGAGAAGTGGCCATGTCAGGCATGGCACAGATAGCACCCTTTAAGAAAGGGTATTTTATTTCTTTATTGCATAGGGTTAAAATAAGGAATTTTAGGTAGTCTTAGGCTATGTTCACACGGCTTAAAATTGGACGTATTTCGGTACGTATTTATGCGCCGGTGTGCTCAAATTACGGCTGGAATATGTCCCAGTCATTACGGTAATCCAAAAGTTCTCATAGAGAACTATGGATTACGTCTCCCCTCCCTGCTCGGGGAATACGCGAGGGGGGAGATTTAAATGAAGTGAATTACCAGCGGCGTATACGCGCCGCTGGCAATGAAGTCTATGGGCCGGCGAGGTGTCGGCCCCACCGCTCCCGCCCCCGTCCACACGGCGTAATTGTGGGGCGTAATTACGCCCTGCAAATACACCGTGTGAACATAGCCTTAGGGTTTAATGCCTCTCATTAAATTTAATCTGAGGTATAGAAAAAGATAAGGCTAATATTGACTATTCAGCGTAACAAGTGAATCTCCAAAATATCTCAACTAAACTCATTATATTTGCCCATTGATGAGACAGATACACTTTTGTGATGTTATTTTAACATTGATCATACAGTAGAAGCAAATGAACACAATCATTTGCAAAGAAAACTAAAGCTCATTGTAGATGATTTTGTCCGATTAGGCTGCACATGAGTGGCTAAACTAAACAGAGACAAGCCATTCAGTACTTTTTATTGTCATAATGGGCTATTAGTAATGGTGGAGGCAGCTGCTGTTTTTTCCACTGGATCAGGGACATCTTGGGCGACATGTATGATTTTTGCCACTTATACGCAACTTTTTATACGCATTACAATAGCGTAGAATGCGCCTGAATCTATGAACCCGGTCTACTGCAGGTCATAAATCAGGCGCATTCTAGCGCAGAAATGACACTTCTGGCTCAGGTAAACCACTTTTAAAGTGATCTACCTGTTCCAGCAGCAATGCACCTGGATTTGCCATACGGAAGCTATAAATGTGCAGCTTTGTACGGTTGTAGTGCGATACACCTCCAGCACGACTAAGTCAGGTGCATTACAAAGTGCCGCGGGGGCTCTGTAATGTGCCTGATATTGGAATGCGGGAGTTTTAAAAAATATAGAGAATGGGGCTACGTCTGATGTCAGTCTGAAAAGACACCAGACTTCTGGCGCAGCCCTGTTCATACATGTCGCCCCTTGAGTTTTACATAAAAGTAGTGTTGAGCTTTGGATATGGGTTAACGTCAGCCAGAAAACTGAGAAATCTCTACCGTAACTTAGGACCAGGGTTTTTAACAAGTTTTAAGGGTTAACTTACCTTTCCACGGTGCTTCCAGGGTGTCTGATGGGGCGCCCGATGCTGCATCATTATCGGCCCAGTGAAAAAACAAAAATATAGGCAGCATTTATAAAATATGAGGCATATTTAGTATGGCAATTGCTACATTATTTTGGTGTAATTTGAGACATTATTCTAGTGTGCATGATTTACATTACATTTACTATGAATGGTAGACAGTTTTTCATACTTCTGTACCATATCCAACAAAAAAGAGAATGCTTCTTCCATATGGGTGTTGCTTGACAGGAAAAGGGCTTGTGTGAACATGTGACACCATTTGACTAAAAAACGCTCGACTAACTAGCCAACCTTTATAAATGTGTTAGGTTTATATATACATTACTCACAAAAAGTTAGGGATATTTGACTTTTGTTTGAAAGTTCAGGATGAACATAAAATTTCTTGAACATTTTTTTAAATGACCTAAATGAGACCATCTCTTAACTGTTCAATGTTTTAGTACTTTTCCACAACTTGCTGATCTCCAACAAGGAGTTTAATGGCAAAATTCCCAACAGATGTTTGAATCATCCAATAAATTTAGGATATTAATTTGAATTGGAATTTGATCAGCCCTCCTCATCATGCTGTTCATATTTTGACATCATGGAGGACAAGACAAAACACACCTTAAATTGATAAAGTACCTATCATTGTGAGGCTTGAAGCAGGATGTTATCAGACGGAAGTGGACACTGAGCTTAGAGTGTCAGAATGTCATCAGCAGGTTGCAACAGAGATACAGAGAGACTGGAAGAGTCACAAAAAGACAAAGAAGTGGATGCACTTTGAATACATCACACACTGATGACTGCTTCATTGTAAACAATGCCTTGCGGAACCGGATGATGAATGTCACACCACTCCAGGCACGTTTAAGGGAAGTGAGAGGCAAACAAGTGTCACGTCAGACCATTTGCATACATTTACATCAGCGTTGTCTGCGTGTTAGACGACAAGCAAGGGCCTGACCGATGCTTGACTTGGCCGATGCATAGCGCTCTCCTTGACATCTCCACTATCATTGGGTGCCATTACTTCTGCTCACAGAGAATCGACTTTCATCACTGAACAGCCAAATATTAGTGTTGAGCGATTGCGTTGAATATCGAGATCGATCGATAGGCCGTAGGTCAGGCCGCTATCGATAAGGTTTTTCGATAGTGAGCATGATTATGCGGCGTTGACCATTAAAGTCTATGGGGGTAGGAGCACACAAAACTTCATTATTACACCCAAACAAGGGCGTGGTAGGAAGCTGAAATTAACATCCACACAGTCTCAAATGGTACGTGCCTACATTTCTTAGGCAACACACTTAGGTTATAAAAGTCACAGAAAAAAAGTCACAGACCATTTAATATCCTGTCTTGTACCACAGGCTGACCCTTAAACCTGCTCACCCACAAATTAAAAGTGCAAGAAGGCAGTATGATATGAAACCATTCATTTTACTTGATACTGGACATGAATATCCCTGTCCTGGAAGGCAGCATGAGCCCCAAACCATGCATGACCCCAGATTAAAAAGTGCGCAAAAAGGAGTCTTTCAACCACCATTTTTGTTGAACCTGGGACAATAACGTACTATTCGTCGCTGTACTCGCAGAATGCACCATTAACCTGTCTGACCCACCTGTTTAAAAAAGTGCCGGGAAAAAAAGGAGTCTTTCCAAACACCATTTTAGTTGAAACTGGACATTGACTAACCTGTCATGGGCCACAGCATACCATGAGCCCAAACCTGCATTGACCCCCCACATTTTAAAAAGTGCACGGAATTAAAAGGAGTCTTTCAACCCCATTTTAGTTGAACTGGACATTGACTATACCTGTCCTGGGGCCACAGCCATGAGCCCCAAACCTGCATGACCCCCACATTTAAAAAGTGCCGGGAAAAAAAAGGAGTCTTTAAACCACCATTTTAGTTGTACGGACATCTGAATATACACTGTCATTGGGCCACAGGGCATGGAGCCGCAAACCTGCATAACCCCCACATTTATAAAGTGCCGGAAAAAGGAGTCTTTCAACCACCATTTACGTTGAACTGGACATTGACAATAACTGACCTGGGCCACAGCATGAGCCCCAAACCTGCATGACCCCCACATTTAAAAAGTGCCGGAATAAGGTGTCTTTCAATCCACCATTTTAGTTTCACTGGACTTTGACTTTACCTGTATCCTGCGGCCATCGTTGCCCAGGGCCGGAGGTACATGTGGGTGGGTGAAAGACCAGGCTGGCGTCCGTTCTTCTATTATCACGCAGGTTAAAATGACCTGATGACGCAGCAAACGAAAACTGTCGTTGCTGAAGCAGAGTGCGGAGCGGTAGTGGAGACTACAGCTCTTCCTCACTGTTCACAGTCAATACCTGGGTAGCGCTTCCCCTCCGTTGAGTGTGGACAATTGAGCTTCACTTGGTAATACTGGTGGTGGTTAACGCTCTGTACTCCCAGGTGCACCTTTTTTTGATTCTTTTTTCTCATTTTATAAACGTGCTGGAGGAAATGGTACTCTTGTACTTTGTTCTATGTCCGTGCTCCTTATCCATGTCCTCTGAATATACCTTCAATCTGATGTCAAGTTTTCCTGTACCTCCCTTCGTACAAATTCAGAGGAATTTTTTTAACAGCTATTTTGTAAATGCAAGTTTTTAGTACTTTAATTCTAGGAAAAACACATATCTTAAAATAAGGATGGAATCCCACCATGTCTTTGTTTCTTTTTTTTCATTGTATTAAATGGGATTTTCTCAATACAGGGATTGATAGCTATGTTAAAGATCTTGCAAAAAACAAGTTCATTTTGCAATATGTGTATATTTCTACAGTGTCCTACTATTCCTGTTTCTGACAGCACCATGTTAAACGACTGGGGTTGTGGATCACTGAGCCACCGCAAGCGCGATGGCGTTAAGCCACACCAGGAACGGGAGTTCTAAGTGGAACAAGGTTTTTCAACAGAGCCCGCCGCCAAGAGCGGGGATGGACACTATGCTGCGGCGGGAATACCACCAGGTCGTACCCTGATGTGACTTCTTGCGATGGTAGCCAAGGGAATTAGCGCGGTACAGAATCGGCACGGGCAAACTCGTTAGCTCAGGGAACAGTGTGGGCAGGAAGGTGAGGGCAGGCAGCCAAAGGATTCAGCTGGTCGGAGGAGTAAGTGCCGGAGGGACTGGTACACATGTATAGACAACCGGGAACGTAGAAAGGGCTTCTCGCTCATAAGGTTATGGGCACTATGGACATCGGGCGAGGCCCAGGATAAGGTGTGAGTGGAGCAAATATAATAAGGACATAAAAAATAAGGTCGGCAGGTGTATGCAATTATGGGCGCGCTGGCCCTGTTAATTTTCGAAGAGCCGGCACGCGGTGACCGTAAGGAGCCAGGGCGCGCGCACGGCCGCGAAACGTCAGGAAGAGCGGTAAGCGTGAGGAGGGTGACTTTCTGGGACGGGGGAGCCCCGGGGACAGCGGGCCGTTGTCCGCATCCGGTGCGAGCCCCGTGTAAACGGGCAGCAGACGTGCGCCTGCAGCCCGGACCCCCGGGCTGCAGCGCAACTCGTGGACAGCTTACAACCCCACTTAGGTCTACCCCGCCCTTTGCCTGTAGAAATCTCTGGGAGTAAAGTCTCGGTCCATGATGTTCTCCTCGGCTCCCACGATCTTTCCTCGGGACCGAACCCCTTCAGAACTCAATAGAAAGTAACGTTACCCTTGGGTCTTCTTGATAGACAGAATTTCCTTCACGGGACCAAAAAGAGTTCCGATGCAATCCGCCACCGGGGCGGGGAAGTACACTTCCGAACGTACCTGTTCAAGATGACTGGCTTTAGTAGAGAAAGTGGAAGGACGTTTCGGGAAATACGCTCGAGGGGGAAAGCCGTGGGAGCTTGTAGGCCACCGGATTTGATCCTCTTCAGGACTTCAAAAGAGGCCAAGGGACAGGGGGACCCAGAGTTTGTAGGACGGAATCCTTAGGCGGAAACATGTTGGAGGACAACCAGACCTTATACCACCAGGCTTTGAACGAGGGCGGGGTCTCCTGTGGTTTTATCGGCATGGAGCTTCATCCGAGCATGAGGCACGGAGCTAGGATGCTGCGTGGTTGTCCCCACACCGACTTCAGGGTCACGGACCAGGAGAGTCCACCCAGGAAAGTCCAGGAGGGGGGACCGATGCCAGCGGGGAGGGAGGGACGAGGGGCATGTAATCCATACACACGAAAAATGGAGAAGGAAGCGCCCCGTGTGTGTCATGAGTCAAGGAATTGTAGGGAATTCGGCCCAGGGCAACAAGTCCAGGCCCAATCGTCTTGCTGGCCGAGACGAAATGACGTAGGTGTAGTTCTTAAGATCTGGTTAGTTCTTTCTAACTGCCGTTTCGATGAGGGGTGGTAAGCGGAGGAGAAGTTCCAATTGCACTTTGAGCTGGAGCACAGACGGGAGAACGCCAAAAAACGGGAGACGAATAGAACTCCGCGACTCGGAACACAATGTGTCGAGGGAGGCCATGCAGGCGTGGGGAAGACATGCATGGAAGAAAAGAGGGTGCCAAACGAGGTGCAGCGGAAGTCCAGGCAAAGGTACAAAATGCGCCATTAGAGAAACGCGATCGGCGGATGACCCAAATGACAGTATTGCCCCCAGCCGACGGCGGAAGATCCGTGATAAAGTCCATAGCATTTGGGCATGGGACGATCGGAACCGGTGCAAGGGAGGAGAAATCTGCTGTCTTGAGGTGCGGTGTCTTGTTGCGACCCAAGAAGAGCACGAGGCCACAAAGTTCTTTTCATCTTGATTGGTCGGGCCTCCAGTAGTACGACCAATGAACTGCGCCGTCTTCGGACTCCCGGTGACCGGACTAACCGAGAAGCTCATGACCCCATCTAGGATTCTTCTCCGACGGGATGGGCGGCCATAGGACTTGCCCGGAGGTATCCTGCCGTAATCTACTGGAGCCACGGTGATCTCAGATCGGTTGGGGGGGTTTGGAATGATGTGGGGGAAGGTGGAGAGTACCTCACAGCCACGTCCCGACACGAGACATGAGCATGGCTGTGACGTTCTTCCTGGACATGCGTGCGGGAAATGGATCGTGAAAATTGAAGCGCGAGAAGAAGACATAGCGCCAACGAGCCTGCCGGGGTTAGGCAGCTGAAAGCCGTCCTGGACGGTTCACATCGATTATTTTGGTCAGAGTTGGGATAGTCATGGGATGTCGAGGAGCTCACTTCAAGGAAGTTGACGTCACACTACATCAAGCGCCAATTTATTGGTTGAAAAGCTTAAGGTCTCAATGGTGTAGTTCTGTTCTCCGCAGGAGAGAACGTATCTAGAGAAGAAACCCATACACATGTCACACTATGCCCTTGGAATCAATAGAGAGGAAGACACACGCATCCATGATCACCACGGTAGACTCGAGTCTCAACCTCCAGAAAAAACAGGGTTCTCTACAATCCGGACGATGACTCAAATACTGGAGCCGAAGATGCTCACAAAGCGCTTGAGCCGGGAGTAGGCATAATGTCGAGCCGCTGGTGGCACAAACCTCGGGGTTGCCCAGCCTTCGCTTAATAAGGGCCACATGGGAGCCACTAGCGTCGAAAAGTGTGGGCATAAATGGACTGTGTAATAATTGAAGAGCCCGAGGAAACCGTTGAATAGCCCGATGACTGGTTGAACGAGGGCCACTGCAGGACGGCTGTCTGCTTGAAGGATCATTTGCAATCACTTGGCCAGTAAAACATTTACCCGAGGTAGGGCAGGCTGGATGGTGAAATTGACCATTCTCCAGTTTGTGCGAAGAGGCAGATTCAGACCCGAAGGCGATTAAGGACCTGGCGCACTGGAGACGGGTGGGACTCGAGATCCAGTGAAAAAAATCAATATGTCGTCCAGATACACGATCACGCATCCATATAAGAGGTCCCTGAAGAATGTCGTGCTGTAAAATACACTTGAATCCCGGCGGGGGGCGTTACAGAGGACCGAAGGGCATAATAAGGTATTCGAAATGCCCATCCCGCCGTGTTGAATGCCGTTTGACACTGTCGCCTTCTAGGGATCCGGATCAGGTTATAGGCCCCACGTAGGTTCCAGTTTGGTGAATATCCTAGCTCCCCCAGGAAGGCGGTCGAGAGCTACGAGTCAGCGGCAGTGGGTATCAGGTTTTTCCCCGTAAGCTTATTCAGACGCGATAGTCGATGCAAGTGGTCGAAAGTGGAGACATCCTTCTTTTCCACAAAGAAGAAGCCCGCTCCAGCTGGTGAAAGAGGACTTGCGTTAAAGCCTTTCTTGAGGTTCTCATGTATGCAGTTGACATGGCCTTGTCTCGCGGACAAACAGAGGGTAGGACTCTACCCGAGGAGGGGTTGTGCCAGGAACAGGTCTTATAGGGCATCGTATTAGGACACTGGTGAGGTGGCCAAGGTGTCTAGCCTGTTTTATTCGGAGAAAGAACACGTCGGAGAGTCTTGATACTTGCCGGTAACCCAGGCAACGGCTATGGGCGCAGGAGGAAGGTGGGAACGCACCGGGCGTGGTGCGGACAGACAACGATTGCTGGCAGGTCTTGTACCCATCGTGTAACTTCGCCCGTCTTCCAGTCCAAGACTGGGGGCGTGGCATTGCAGCCAGGGTAACCCCAACAGGATAGCAGACGAAGAAAGGGGGTAATACCGTGTAGAACTCGATTATCTCGCCATGAGTGGCCCATACATGAATAGTAACGGCTCCGTACGGTACTGGTAGTATGCCAGGACCTCCCACTCTCCGCGAAAGAAGTATCGCCAGAGGGCTTAACGAGTCGATATGGTGGGAAGGCGAGGCTTCGACACCAGGGGCGGGCATCCATAAAATTTCCTGCCGAAGCGGAGTCCAGAAGGCGGAGGGCTTGAAAATCAGCGCAAGAAGAGATCTGAGCACCGCTTGGTCCAGAAGAGGAGTGGAACTGTTGCAAAAACCGGGACGCCTCTCCCAACGTACCCTGGTGCCGGCCGCGCATCGGCTGCTGGGCCGAAGCGGACAGTCCCTCAAGAAGTGTTCTGGATAGCCACAGTACTGCATAGGTTATTCAGTGCGGGAGTCGGGCCACGCACTTGAACTGAGGTGAATGCCCGGGGTCGACCTGCGTTGGCTCCACGCTGGAATGCCTGAGGTGGCGGGGTTCCTACCGGAGGTTATCTGGAAGTACCGGAGCCAAACGCGGGAAGCGACGAGGTCGAGCAGATTCGCGTTCTGGCGGAGCTCATTCCATTCTCTCTCTAGTGAAAAGCACATCAATCCGCTATGGCCACAAGGTGGATCAATCCAGACTGGGAGAAGCCGGAAGATCCCTTGCGGCAGGGCATCCTTTACCCGGCTAGAGAGGCCCTTCTTGAAGTGGCCACAGAGTGAGATTTCTGGGACGGGGGAGCCCACGGGACGGGCGTTGTCCGCATACGGTGCGGGCCCGGTTGTAAAGGGCATGCGAGTGCGCCTGTGCAGCCCGGACCCGGGCTGCAGCGCACTCGTGACACACATCACCATTTGAGCCGCTCTTGACAATGTGAAGAACATATGTTCTGTAGAAAACAACATTTTTTAGAAATAGGACCTTTAGTATAGCTGCTTTATCACACGCAATAATGCCCAAAATTCAAGCATAGAACATTGAGCCACTTTGGTCAATTGTGAAGAACAAATGTTTTGTTAGAAACAAAATTTTTTAGAATAGGACCTGTTAGTATAGCTGCATGTCACAGCAAAAAAATGCCCCCAAAAAATTCAAAACATGACCCTTGGGGCCCTTTGGTCAATTGTGAAGAAAAAATTCGTTTTGAAACAAATTTTTTTTTAAAAGGACCTGATTTGCTGCATTTCAAAGCAGCATGACCCCAAAAAATTTTAAAAAAGTTTCAGCCACTTTTAAAAATTGTGAGGGGAAAAGCCCCTTTTAAGCCAATTTCGTTACAAAGGACCATGATTATTGCTGTATCTCACGCTACATACCCAAAAAATTATAAAAATATTCTGCCACAATTAACAATTGTGAGGGAGAAATGCCACTTAGAAACCACATTTTGTTCCAAAGGAAAATAATTATGCTGTTTCACAGAACATGACCCCAAAAATTTTAATATGACTTTCAGCCACTATTAAAAATTGTGGGGAGAAATGCCCCTTAGAAGTCACATTTTTGTTCCAAAAAGGGCCATGATTATTCTGTATCTACAGCAAAATGACCTCAAAAAAATTGACAATCGAAAGTTCTTAAAATAAAGTGAGTAAAAGGAATACGGGGTTTTATGAAACCCTTTCGTCTTTTACAGTCTCCCACACAAAACAAGCAAAAATTAACTGTTGGGGAAAAAAGAATAAAAATTGCAGTAAGAAAATTTTTCATTTTAAAAAAAAAGTTTTCAAGAGGACCCTTTTGTTGAAAAGGAATTGAAGTAGACTGGCAACTAATCGGTGACCTCGGCAAATTGGGGCCCCCAAAAAACATCAAAGACCGCCTGATTCATCTTGTGAAAGTCAAACGTCCACATTTTCTTGGGGAAAACCCGGGTGCGTTGTCTGAATGGGGCTCCTCAGCTGTGTGAAGGGCCCCTCAGATTTGAGCTGGCTGTGGGCGGACAACACCTCTATGGGTGAGAGCCAGTCGGGCCATTCGTCCATTTTTGGGCCCAGAA